>ML292843.1:55725-72860 GCA_005239495.1 Nicotiana undulata | reverse complement strand
CCGATCCCATAATATAATCAATCATCACTCTGCCGTGGCGTACGGCCCGATCCCATAATATAATCAATCATCACTCTGCCGTGATTCTCTTATCACACTTAAATCAAGCCAAGTATCACAACGTTCAAATACAACAATACCAATCACACAAGTATACAAGTCATGTTTATGCTATAACAGGGGAAAACAATGAGCATGCTGTGTCCTAGCTACCCGGACGAAGCAGTAATAGCCATTACGTATGGACTCTCGTCACTCGGTGCGTACGTAGCCCCCAAACAAGATCACATAGCAAACAAGGTTACCTAGAGGGACAATTTCCCTCTTATGAGGTTAGAAAGGAGACTCACCTCGATAAAAGCACTCCTCGGACCAAGGACCGGATCAAAAGATGCGCTCGAAATTCTGAAACTACCCTTGACGGCTCACAGCTAGCCAAACATAGCATAATTGAATCAATTTATGCCCCAAGAATAAGAACTAACAAGAAATCCCAAAATATAGTATTCTTGAAGGTTTTTGAAATTTTGACCCCGGGCCCACGCGTTCGGATTTTGAAAATTCTCGAAGGAATGAATTACCCGAAGCCCAAGGATCGTAATTACATAATTTATTTAGGAATTCATGGCTAAAAAGGGATAATTCCCTAATTATCAAAGCCCTAGAATTTTCTACCAAATTTCATGATTTTTGATATTTTAATAGATAACTAGTTAGATTTCCATAAAAAACAAATCCATGAATTTAGAGTGGGAATTACACTAACCTTGAGGAACTTGACCTTGGACAGCTTTTCCCTAGCTTTGAGAAGCTTTAATGGAGGTTGGGTATTGAAAATGAAGAAGAAAACCCGTAATTGGGCATTTAAATACTGCCCAGGAAAAGCTTAACTCCGATCGCGACACTGGGCCTACGATCGCGAAGGGAAACCGGAGTGACCTCTGCGATCCCATAAGAGGTCCTGCGATCGCGAAGACCATCTGGTCTGACCTCTGCGATCGCGACAGAGGTCCTGCGATCGCGATGAACAAATTCACCCGGCCCAACTGCGACTCAATGTGATCGCGTGAAAGGGCTGCGATCGCGAAGCTTTGGGGCCCGGACCTATGCGATCGCAAGGGGAAGGCTGCGATCGCAGAGAACAATTAGCAGCCCAGCAAAACCCTTCTCCGCGATCGCGACCCACCTTCTGCGATCGCATAGAAGGAAACCAGATAGAGAAATTTCTAGTTTTTCCAACTTAGCTCCCGGGGGTCTAAAACTCCCTCGAGCCCCTCGGGACCCCGTCCAAAAGCATCGGCAAGTCTGTATTTATGATACATACTCGCTCGAACTTTCGGAACATGAAAAGAAACAACGGAACTCGAAATTCAATCCCAAAACCAAATTATTCAAACTTTAGAACTTAAGAATTCTAGAATTTGCTACATTACGCCGGACGAGTCTATACTACTCGGAATGACCCCAAATTTTGCAGACAAGTCATAAATGACTATTCGGAACTATTGTCGGTCCCAGAATTCCATTCGGACCCCGATAGCATGAAGTCCCGTTCCAGGCCAAATTCTAAACTTAAGGAAATCCTGATTTCCATCTCGGGCGCCGAAATGCTCCCGGGTCATCAGAAACCCGAGCCGAACATACGCCTAAGTCTGAAATCATCATACGGAGCTACTGGAGCTGTCAGAACTCGATTCTGAGGTTGTTTGCTCAAAATGTTGACCGAAGTCAAACTTGGCCAAATAGGCCAGCCTTAAGGAACCAAGTGTTCCTAAACCATCCAAATCATTCCCAAATCCCGGACCACCCACTCCCGCGAGTCATAAAGCATGAATCGCCGCTATGGAAGGTTTCATTTAAGGAAACGGGACCCTAATACGCAAAACGACCGGCTGGGTCGTTACAACTCTAGGTTTACTCGGACACTATTTCTAACATTTGAAGATGAAGCATTTGACATGTTCACTTCTTTTGTTAGAAAAACTCAGAAATAACTAGGTAATCAATTGCATCAATTAGGTCTGATCATGGTACTGTCACACCTCCTTTTTTCACCCCCGTGTAATAACGGGTAATAATGGAGTTTTTCCACTTTAAGTGACATTATTCGGATTTGGGATTTATTTTAGTTTTAGAGTCGCCACCCGAATTTTTGACGATATTCCGGGACACCGTTTATTGAAATCCCAAACCGAGAAATTTTTGACTTTGTTTTAAGTTGTCTGCGAACCATAAATCCAAGTAAGGAATTATGTTAACCCGTGAGAAGGTGTTAAGCATTCCCGAGTTCCGTGGTTCTAGCACGGTCATTAACTATTAATATTTGGCCTAAGTTATGTGATTATTTACGTATTTTAGCCTTTTTAACTTTTATCCGCTTTTAACATTTATGGATTTATTCGAAACAAGTCACGATGGGGTGCACTTGTTTGTTTTTGGACACATTGTAACCGCGCCACATGAAATGCACCCGTAATTACAACATGTGATTTTTATTATTGTTTGGAGTTAGAGTCAGGGACATGAGTTGCCAACCCGAATGTAGATTATATAGTCATGACTATGGCCGTGACGGTTAAAAATGCTTATTTGAAGCAATCCTCGATTATTCTGAGTTTTGACAATTTTAATCTAAAAGGGGTTTGTCTTTAACCTATAGGATATGTAGAAGGTTATCTACGACTAAGTTCGCTATCCTCAAATGTTTGATCCATGGCCATGTTTTAGCCTAATTTATCATTTAACCCTTTGGCCAACCCTAATTATGGCTAGTTATGAAAGAAGTGAAGCTATATGATTTCATTTAAAGCTTGCTAACAATGAAAGATTTGCAATGATCTCACAAAACAAAGTTAATGTTTTGTAAATTTAAGGACCAGTCACGTAAAAGAATCTAATAACCATAGTCAGCTGCATTAAATCATTTAACTAAATGATTTTATCAATTTCGAATAGTATGACTACATGCTATTTGGTTCACCACTAGTATATATTGGGTCTTACACAAGAGATCGAAACTTATCTAAGGTGACATAAATAGCTTTTAAGGAAGATCATAGGTTAAGAAAGCAGGTTTTTAATAATAAAATTAGGAACTTAGGACAAATTCATTTTAATACTGAAGTTATACAAAAGTTTAAAAGGCATTTTGATTCCGATTTAACACTAACAATCCCTGTTACAATAGTATTGAAATGAAGGTATAGCCTTAAGGCTTCTGGGCTTTGTTCCCTTTAGGCCTAATAGCCTGAGAGTCCAGATCAAATCAAGCTTTAGCGGGCCATTTATCAAGTTGGCCCAACTTCATATTAGCAAAATGAAGCAATACAAAACTGAAAATATTACTTCAATAATATCTAGTCCCTATTTTACAATTGGAATTTAAAACTTGAACACACTAACGTGTTATTTAATTTACAGACTGAAATTACAGCTAACAATAAGAAAATAAGGCTGTCCCTATTCATTGCTAATGCTGCTATATACCTTAAGATCGACACCTGCAAATTTTCAGAAAAAATTTTATACATGGTTGTGGGGATGCATCTGACCCCGAATAGGTCAGATTCATGCACCTTTCATGCTTACTTTAGAACTTAGCTCTTATTAGGATTTATAAACATAGTCGAATACAAATAGGGAGGATATTAATGGGTATTCCAGATTTTTGACTAAAACTATCAAAGTAACTCATTAGGTGAAAATGACTTTAAAACATTATGAAATTAGTCAAGAAGCTCATACTGTCCAGAAGTTTAACAAGAAGAAACACCAAACTAACACATGCTTTGAGATCTATGACAAAATATAACTACACACAAGAACAAGACAGATTCATACAAAAAAGAAAGGATTTCATTCAATATGGATCATGACTACATACCTTTCAGAGAAAAATCAACAATAAATGACTTAATAGGGCCAAAGAAAACCAGAACTTGACGAATCTCAACACAGCAAAATCAGTATAAATCAGCAGTGTTCAAACCAGACAGCCCAAGAGAAAGTAACCAGCAAAGAGTAGGAATTTAGACCCCAAAACCTTTGTATCTTAGGAGGAAATAGTAGCCAAAAACCAATTCTGAAGGTCAAAACCAATCAAAATCAGATTTGAGACCCA
The DNA here is from genome assembly GCA_005239495.1 of Nicotiana undulata. Lineage (NCBI taxonomy): Eukaryota > Viridiplantae > Streptophyta > Magnoliopsida > Solanales > Solanaceae > Nicotiana > Nicotiana undulata. Next base: position 68,740 of record ML292843.1, on the reverse strand, counting down.
TTTTTATACCCTTTGTATTTTTGATATTTCTTCTTCTTTTCAGATTCTAAGGAGTGATTTAAGAATAGAAGATGAAAAGATGTGTGTGTGAAGTCTATTTTCAGTAGTAAGAAGTGCAGAGAATTCCCTCAAAAATCGTTGTGTGTATCTAGATTTTTCAGTAGTCAAAAAGTGTATTTTTCCAGTGGTCAAAAGTGTGTCCAGGTCTGAAATTGTGTGTGTATATATATAGGGGTTTTAGGATAGGATATTCTCAGCATATTCCTTATCCATTAGGCTGAAAAATGGTACATGTATAACTGTCAACCCTATCCTTTTGGGACAACTGCACCATTCTAGGAAATTCCAGCCCTTAAAATTACCATTTTAACCCTAAAGTATCTGATTTCCTGATATTTTCTTATTCTAGAAGGTTCTTGGATTGTTACACCCAAGATTCCTTAATTAAAAATCCTATACTACCCCTTAATGTCCCTAGAATCACCCTTTTTGGTAACTAAGGTTAAGGTTAATCAAGGTTATCTATTAACTTGGGTTAATTGATTCAGCATTAAGCTTAGGTGAATTTTGGACTTAGACTTAGTTTAATTTGGTAATTTAGGCTTATCTATCAATTCTAGTTAATCATCTTAATTGACTGATTAATTTCAACCTTAAACAAACTGATTTTGAAACCCATTTGATCTTAGGTGAATCATTTTTTGGAATTAGGTTAGGTTAATCATTAAGTAATTTGATTCTAATTTGATTAATTTCATTAGTAGCTAAACCCTTGTTGTATTATCAAGAGTTAATTTCATATTTGATTAATTACTTTAGATTAATTGGATTAACTTCTTAGACTTAGGTTAATTGATCCTATGATTTATTTTAATTAATTAAACCTAATTGATTATCTTAACTAGGAATTAGAAATTAGTTAATTATTTATGTCACGACCCATTTTCGGAATCGTGATGGCGCGTGTCGTGGAACCAGGCCAGCCACCTATTTATAACTAATCTAGATTCGATTACCAGAGAAATATCATTTTTAACAAATCTGAAGATAATAACAATAGTAAATCTGAAGTTGAAATAATCTATGAAACCAAAACTTCAGTCCTACAAATCCCAGATCCAGTGTCACACAGTCATGAGTGCTAATACATAATGTAAATAAAAGAGGTATAGACAACATAGTCTGAAAAGTAAATAACGACATGTAGAATAGGAAAGAAATGATGAGATCACGGTCGCCAGCTGCTACCTCGTCAACTCCGATGGAAACTGTCAGCTACTCAATGACCAGAGCCGGGTCCCAATGTACCTGGATTTGCACACAAGGTGTAGGGGGTAACGTGAGTACACCAACTCAGAAGTAACGAACCCAAACTATGGGCTCAGAGGTAGTGACGGACTAAACCTCCGATATTCATGAAAAACAATATATAAACTTGGACATGACAGTAATATAACGAGAAATAAACAAAGATACACCAATTATGTTTGTACAATCTACATACCAACATATGATCATAAGGAATCAGAAATGAAATGTACACAGTATCCCAAACTCTCACAAGGAAGTCCACTCAGTACTAGAATTGACCTTCAGGTCCAGGGAAAGTCCATCCTGGATTATACATAAACACAAGTGACGTAGTCACCTAGTCCTGAGGAAAAGGCCAGTCCAGCCCCACAGAGAAGATCCATCTCCGGAACATATAACTCGGACAAGATCCATGTCCAGGGACAATCCATCCCTCAATATATCAATAACTTCGGACAAGATCCATGCCTAGGGAAGATCTATCCCTCAATATCTGTGCGCTCACTGGGGGTGTAAAGACTTCGAAGGGGCTCCTATAAGCCCAAGCGCTATATCAAGCCAACAAAGGCATGATTCGAGGATCGCTGCGGTGTGCAGTCCGATCTCATAACTATCTCAATACTAGGCTCTCGGCCTCACTCAGTCAATACCTTCCAGTATCACTCACAAGGCTCACAGATATAAGAATCAACCTAAAACAATGACAACATATAAATAAACTAACAATTACTGAGACTGAGGCATGAAACATATGCTATAATAGGACTGAGTACATGAAAGCAAATAGTCACAGATAGAGACAACAATAACTTACCATTCCGGTCTGAACATATTGGTGTGAAGCCTTAGCAATTATACTTAACATGATTTCTAATATGTTCAAGGTAAATACAACCTTCACAGAACAAGTATCAGCTTGAAATAACCATTAGGCAGTGGCATGGGATGAGCCAGGCCACAAATATTCGGTGTACACCCGCATGCCCGTCACTTGGCACGTGCGTCACCTTAATTAACATCAAATACCAGATAAATTAGGGTTTCGAACCCTCAGTTCCAAGTTTGGAAACGTTACTTACCTCAAAACCGGCTAAAATACTACTCCGCATGGCCCTTGCCTCTAAATTAGGCCTCCGAGTGCTCCAGATCTACCAACAATCAGATTTATGCCATTATAATATGCCAAGGAATGAAACCAATATAAAAAATCTCAAAAATCCCGAAATTGGTCAGACCCGATCCCCCGGGCCCATGTCTCGGAACTCGACAAACTTTATACCAGAATGATCCACATCATCTCATGAGTCTATACTTATAAAGAACTCTGAAATCGGAGTCCAAATGACCCCTCAAATCACCCCTAGAAGGTCTCTTAAACTCGAGCCCTAGTTTTCCATTATATTCCACTGATTTCCCCCCAAGACACTTAATCAGACCTTTAACCACACATAAACGATTTTAGAGTCCAAAGACCTTACCTCAATAATGAACTATCGATTTCCCTCTTCAAACACACTTCAAAAGCTTCTAACCCGTATGAAAATGGTGAAAGGAAGACAAAAATTTGCTAAGGACCCCTTATATAGGTTTTGTCCAGGGATTCTCGCACCTGCAGTCAAAATCTCGCACCTGCGGACCCGCACCTGCGGTCACAGGTGCGCACCTACGAGAAATCATTAAAAGGCGAAGTTCCGCACCTGCGACTCCGCAGGTGCGGCCCCACGTCCGCATATGTGGCCCCTCACTGAGCTGCCCGAATCCCGCATCTGCGGAGTCCTTTCCACTTCTGCGGGACCGCACCTGCGGTCCCCCATCCGCAGGTGCGGTCACACCAGTAAAATGACGCCAGCAGCAGTTTTGCTGCAAATTTCTAAGTCCAACCTCCGTTAACCATCCAAAATCAATCCCGAGCCCCTAGGGACCCCAACCAAACATACCAACACATCATAAATGATCATTCAAACTTAGTTTCACCCTCAGAACAACCAAAATAACATCAAAACACGAAAATCACATCAAATTCAAGCCTATGAACTTTGAAATTCCTAAATTTCACCAACGATACCGAAACCATCCAAACCACCTCCAATTGATCTGAAATTTTCACACATATCCAAAATGTCATTATGAACCTGTTCCAATTGTCGGAATTCTATTTCGACCCCGATAGCCTATTTTCCGCTACCGACCGGAAATCACCAAAAACTAACTTTCGCCAATTCAAGCCTAATTTTACACCGGACATCACAAAAATGTTCCGAGCACACTCCTAAGTCCCAAATCACCTAACGAACCTATCCGAGCCATAAAATTTGCATTCCGAGGTCTTTTACCAATAAGTCAACTCCTAGTTGACTTTTCCAACTAGAAAGCTACTTTTAGAGACTAAGTGTCTCAATTCTCACTACAACCATTCTGCACCCATACTCTAACACATCATTAATAGTATAACCAAACGATGACAAGGCAAAAATAGTAATAATAATGCATGTTCTAAGTAACGACCGGCCGGGTCGTTACATCCTCCCCCTCTTAACAAACGGGTCTAGAAACATACCTGGAGTCTCAAACAAGTGAGGATATCTGTTCTGCATCTCCCGCTCGGTTTCCCAAGTAGCCTCCTCCACTGGCTGACCTCTCCACTGCACCTTCACTGAAGCTATGTCCTTTGACCTCAACTTTCTGACCTGACGAGCCAAAATAGCCACTGGCTCAACCTCATATGACATATCACCCTCGAGCTGAACTGTGCTGAAGTCCAAAACATAAGATGGGTCACCAACATACTTCCGGAGCATCGACACATGGAATACTGGATGAACACTCGACAAGATGGGTGGCAAGGCAAGTCTATAAGCCACCTCACCAACCTTCTGAAGCACCTCAAAAGGACCAATAAACCGGGGACTCAACTTTCCCCTCTTCTCGAACCTCATAACACCCTTCACGGGTGACACCTTCAACAATACTTTATCTCCATCCATGAAAAACACATCCTGGACCTTCCGGTCCGCGTAACTCTTCTGTCTAGACTGCGTCGTACGAAGTCGCTCCTGAATCAACTTCACCTTCTCCAACGCATCCTGAACCAAATCTGTGCCCAATAGCCTAGCCTCACCGGGCTCAAACTAACCAACCGGAGATCTACACCTCCTACCATATAAAGCCTCATACGGGGCCATCTGAATACTGGACTAGTAGCTATTATTATAAGCAAACTCCGTGAGTGGCATAAACTGGTCCCATGAACCTCCAAAATCAATTACACAGGCACGCAACATGTCCTCTAAAATCTGAATAGTCCGCTCCGACTGGCCGTCGGTCTGAGGATGAAATGCTGTGCTCAACTTTACCTGAGTACCCATACCTCTCTGCACGGCCCTCCAAAGCTGAGATGTGAACTGAGTACCTCTGTAAGAAATGATAGAAACCGGAACTCCATGCAATCGGACAATCTCCCTGATGTATATACCAACTAACCGCTCTGAAGTATAAGTGGTACTAACAGGAATGAAGTGTGCGGACTTGGTCAGTCGATCCACAATGACCCAAATAGCATCAAATCCCCTCGAAGTCCGTGGAAGACCAACTACAAAGTCCATGGTGATCCGCTCCCACTTCCACTCCGGAATATCTAACCTCTGAAGCAAACCACCCGATCTCTGGTGCTCATACTTGACCTGCTGGTAGTTGAGACACCGTGCTACATACTCAACAATATCTCTCTTCATCCGCCTCCACCAATACTGTTGTCTCAGATCCTGATACATCTTCGCGGCACCCGGGTGAATGGAATACCGCGAGCTATGGGCCTCTCCTAATATCAACTCTCGAAGCCCATCCACATTGGGCACACAAATACGGCCCTACATACTCATAACCCCATCATCACCAATACTCACATCCCCGGCATCACCTCGACGAACCCTGCCCTGAAGAACTAACAAGTGCCGGTCATCATACTGGCGTCCTCTAATCTGATCATAAAGAGAAGACATGGAAGCCATACTAGCTAAAACCCGTGGAGGCTCTAACAAATTCAATCTCACCAACTGACACGCTAAAGCCTGAACCTCAAGTGCTAAAGGTTGCTCTACTGCTGGAAGGTAGGCTAGACTCCCCAAACTCTCTGCTCTGCAACTCAGGGCATCGACTACCACATTGGCCTTCCCCGGATGATATAGAATGGTGAGGTCATAGACTTTTTAGAAGCTCCTACCATCTCCTCTGGAACAAATTCAAGTCCTTCTACTTCAGCAGATACTGCAAACTACGATGGTCGGTGAAAATCTCACACTGCACTCCATACAAATAATGGCACCAAATCTTCAAGGCATGAACAATGGGAGCTAACTCAAGATCGTGCACTGGATAATTCTTCTCGTGCACCTTTAACTTTCTAGACGCGTAGGAAATCACCCTACCGTCCTGCATCAATACCGCTCCCAAGACAACTCTAGAAGAATCATAGTAGCCGCCGGTAAAATTTTGGGGTCGATTGGTGGAGCTCTGCCGTCGGTGGCGATTTTCGGCCGGCGGAGCTGGGGTGGTGGACGACAGTTTCTGGTAGGGCGAAGAGAGAAGAGGGAGAGATGGCTGGGGAGGGGGTATTATACTTTAGGCTTTGAGAGGATTAGAGGGGTCTTGAAACAGTTTTATAGTAAGTGTATTAGGGGTTCCCAGCCATTTGATCTAACTTAATCAACGGCTGGGATTGATTCTACTCAAAACGGGATAGTTTTGGACAAAGGGGGGGGGGGGGTTGGTTAGTTGGGTTGGGTTATTTGAGTGTTAGGGAGATGAGTTTGGGCCTAGGAAAGCTAGCCTAAGTCCAATATGATGTTTTAGACGTCAATACCACAAAAGAATATATGTTAAATGTGTGGTTACCCAATTTTTCGAGTGCTGTCTCACAAGAAGAACCTGGTTCTTCTTTGTGTTCCAACTTCTACTGGTGCGGAATAATAAAAGCAGTAAAGCAAAAACACAGAGATTTTTACGTGAAAAACACCTGGCTCAAAAGGTGAAAAAACCACGACCTACTCCTCAGTAGGATTTTCTCAAACTCTTCACTAAAAACTCTGAGCCAAACGGACTTACAAAATAAAATCTTTTGTAATCCTAGAACTAACTCTAATCCCTTTGTATCAACTAGCCTCTAGCTAATTTCTACAAGCTTCAAGTTAACTCTAACTTGAACAATCTGTACCTATTACAATTGCTTCTTAGAAAGATGATAAGATACAAAATTTAACTCCTACTACAATAAATTAGACTCAATACACAAACGATGAAACTGGTTCTTCTAGCTGATCTGTAGCCTTTGTATCGCACAATAAATCTGCTTGCAAAATAACTCTGGGAATTTTGCTTTCAGATCTTGATTCACTTTAGTACTTGTGCGTCACCAATTCCAGCAAAAATACTTCGAGTATTTATAGAGTTAGTAGTTGAGTTTGTCGATCAATTCTAGTACAACTCTTCCTGGGAGAAAGAATTCGAATTAAACTCAACTTCCTTCCTTTGTTACTTTCCTTGCTGAATTCAACTTCTATCCTCTCATCAGTTTGCAACCTTTTCGCATTAGGAGACAACCTCTTGGTTCATTGATACTTCACAATCACAAATATCTCCTATACATATACGGTTCATGTGCCAGCTATTCAGTTCAAGAATGTGTGCTCTAATGGACCNGTCAACAAATTCCCCCTTTTTGATGATGACAAACTCTGTGCTTAATCCTGTATACACTTCAAACACTTTGTACGATTTTAAGCATTAATCATAGAGAAACCAGGTTCATTAGGTTATAAATATCACTTTGAAAAAAACTCAGCACATATCTTCTCCCTTTTGGCATCATCGAAAAGTTTGCAAAATGATACACTTACCAGTTTTATTAATTATTACTCATGGCCATTGAGGCAACTGCAGGTGCAAAGCATGATTAATCAACACAAGAAGCCAATAAATGTAAGCTAAATAAGAAATTGAGACAAGTCAATAACTAGAAGCAAAATTCATTGATTAGTAACGATTATCAACCACCATACATCAAAACAAAAACAAACCAACCATGAGCAAAAAAAAAAACAGAGAAAAAATTAAAACAAGTCTAAAAAGAAAGAAACACGTCCCAAACTGGGCACTTGAATGGTTATGGGGAAGCTCTGGATAGCCTAAGGATGGGAAGGTGCATAGGAGGTTGTGGTCTTGGATTGTAGGAGAGAAAGCATCTGCTTAAGAACACCCTCGTTCTTTTTTTTATCCTTTTCTAATTCAGCCCTGAGAGCATCCCGCTCAGCTTCAACCTCAATCACACGATACTTCAAATGAAGGATCTCCATATCCTTGATCTCGCTTTCTTGCACCAGAGTTCTAACTTTGCTGTTGGCTGGTTGTTTCCTAGATGAACCAGGTTCATCCACAGGAACATTGACATTGTAGTCACATGTCAGCAAAGTTTCCTTCCCAAAATAGTCTTTGGCAGTAGCCATCTCAGCCTTCTTCACTTGAACACCAAAATGTGCAAGCACTGCTGTCAGAAGGAAGCCATATGGAATTGCGTGTGCTTTGGTTCCATTCACAACTCTATCCAAGAGTTGGATGATGAAAGCAAGCCAATTGATTTGCTTTCTCCTGTACAAGCATTCCATCAAGGTCAGATCTATATAATTGGAAATGTGTTTTCTTTCTTGTCTGGGCAGTAGGAACTTGATGATGAACTCGAAGGATAGCTTGTGTTCTGGCTTCATTTCACTCTTGTAGACCGGCCTGGGTTCAATCCCCTTCTCATTATCACTTAATAATCTGGTGATGTTAATTGCTGAGGCCATCTCATCTAGACAAGTCCATCTTTTCCTTGTGTAGTCCTTATATCCCTCAGATGGTATGTTCAGAATAACACCCAATTCTTTAGCATCAAAGGAAACTTCAATTCCTTTGACCATTGATGTGACCCTGCCGTCCTTGACAATGGCATTTCCCATGAATTCTACCAACTCAGCTCTATCCAGCCTTCCTTTCATATGAAGGACCATGTTCTTCCACCCTTGCACATCTAGTGTGTCCAACAGATATTGCATTCAAGGCTCATCTAGATCCTTCATCAGCTTACCCTTTAAAATTGTTCTTTTTCAAAACATGGTAACTCTGTCAGTCACCTCTCCTATTTCCTTCTTCTCCTCTCCACTCCAGTCTTCATCATCATCCTCTTTCTCAACAATTTTCACTTTCTTTGGCTTGGCCTTGGTCCTCTTAATAGATCTTGTGGGTGTGACAGACATTCTAGCTGTCTTCTTTGAAGAAGTCTTAGCCTTTGTGGGTTTTGGTGTCTCAGCCACAACTGGAGCAGGTTGCTCCTCCTGTTGGACCAGGTCCAACGTCTCCTCTTCAATTTCAATGGCTTCAACAGGCTCTCCAACTTTCGCTTTTCCCTTTGCTGCCCTCTTCTTCTTGCTCTCTTGCAGAGCCTTTTCCAATTTCTCTTCTTCATCTCTCACTGTGCTACGAGTAGCTCGTATTTTTGGAGCAGAAACACCAGCAGCTTCAGAAACATTCCTTTTCCTTGAAGGAACTGGGTGAGTTGCTTTCTTGGACTTCTGAGTCCTCCTTTTCTTGGGGTTATAGGACTCCCCCAGTTTCTTCAGCCTTTCAGCCAATGTTTCCTCCCCAGATGAAACAAGTTCATTTGTGCCTTTCTTCAAGCTTGCAAGACATGCTGCAGCCTCCTCAACTATACTTCCCCCTAACTCTGTGACGTTTTCTCAAACAGTTTCAGGAATGGGACCACAGATAACCAGCGTGGTGCCATCCTCCCTAGATCCCCTCTCAACTTCTTTTCCCTCTCTCTCAATAATTCTTTCTTTTCTACCACCCCTCTACCTACTTGGCACTTCAACACCAATAACAGACCCAACCAACACGAACCCTTTATCAGCAGAAGCAGCTTCATAATTAATTTCAGGAGTACCTCTCTCAAAACTAGTTGAACCAGGTGCGTCTTCCTCGTTGGCTGATTTAAAAGATTCACTGGACGAATATGTCTTAGAACCTTTGTTCTCTTCAATAAGATCCTCCAAGAATTTTTCCCTAGTCCCAGAAGCAACAGATTTCCGGGCAAGAACTTTGACACGACGATTCTTTGGGGCATGAGTAGGGGTTGGTGTGGGTTCAAGAATAGGTATGTTTTCAAGGGTTGACGAATTTTCAGGTGATTGAGAATTGTATACAGATGGAGAGTTAGATTCAGATTCATAATTTCCTCCATCGTAATCCCGATTAGGTGATAAAGTAGAAGAAGAAACAGGTGGTAGTGAAGACATGATTGTGTGTTGTTAGGAAGAAAAGACAAGTGATCAGTTTTGGTTTGTGTAGAATGAGTTGAACTTGGTTCGACGGTTAATTTATGAAGAGAAGAGTAATGATGACCCTTATATAAGATGTGGCTAGGGAGATTGAAACGACAGAGTATTTACTCAAGTGGGAGTCTAATAGCCGTAGGACTGACATTGATTAGACCGTTATTTTCCCCCTAAAACTAGGCTAATTAAGTGAGATGGTACTTCTTGAAACTGGTTCAATTTTGGGTAAATACGAAGTATTTGACTATGAACCAAATATAGATAGACTCCTGCTCATGTATGACTGTAATTGAATTAATACATGTATGGAGATGAGAACGTACCTTGTCAGTCATATGAACCATCATGGATGAACCAGGTTCATTTTGTTACAATCTTTAATTTGCCTCAATTTACAAAGATAGAGAAATATCATTAGCAACTAGGGAATCATATTAATACATGGCAAAAGAGTATGTAAATAAAGACATGATACTGAGCAATGATTAATCTGATTAAGTACCTAATTAGAATTTTCTAGCCCAATTTTTTTTTTCACAATTTTTTTTCATGTTTGTTTTTCCAATTAGGTGATCTTAATCATCCCTAATTCAAGTCTGTTTCTCTCAAAATTCTCCCTGCTCAGTGCTTTAGTGAATATGTCATCAATTTGATGATTAGTAGCACAAAATTCTATTGAGATCATTCTTTTTTCATAGTTATTCCTTAGGAAATGATGCCTAACATCTATGTGCTTAGTTCTCTTATGATGAACTGGGTTCTTCATCATACTAATAGCACTAGTGTTATCACAGAAAATAGGAATGCATCCCACATCTATACCAAAGTCCATGAGTTGTTGCTTGATCCATAGCAACTGAGCACAGCAAGAGGCTGTAGCCACATATTCAGCCTCAGCAGTAGACAAGGCTACTGAATTTTGTTTCTTGGTGGCCCAAGAGACAAGGCAGGAGCCCAAAAAGTGAGCCATGCCTGAGGTACTTTTCTTGTCAACCAGGAAACCTGCATAATCAGCATCAGCATATCCTACAAGGTTGAAATTACTACCTTTAGGATACCAAAGGCACAAATCAGGGGTGCCCTTCAAATATCTCAAAATTGTCTTCACTGCAGTGAGGTGGGACTCCATTGGGTTTGCCTGAAACCTAGCACATAGTCCCACACTGAACACGATATCTGGTCTGCTGGCAGTGAGATATAGTAGAGACCCAATCGTTCCTCTGTATACCTTCTGATCAACGGATGAACCAGGTTCATCCATATCCAATTTAGTAGATGTGGCTATGGGGGTGTCTATTTCCTTTGAATCCTCCATCTTGAACTTCTTGAGGAGTTCTTTCACATACTTTTGTTGATGAATCATTGTTCCATGTGGTTTTGATGGATTTGTAAGCCTAAGAAGAAGTTTAACTCACCCATCATACTCATTTCAAATTCACTCCCTATTAGTGTAGCAAATTCCTTGCTAAGATTTTCAGTGATTGCCCCGAATATGATATCATCAATATATATTTGCACAATCATTAGATCCTTCCCCTTTTCCTTTAGGAGCAAAGTACTGTTAATATTGCCTCGTTTGTACCCATGTTCCAGCAGGAATTTTGACAATTGCTCATACCATGCTCTAGGTGCTTGTTTGAGACCATAAAGAGCCTTCTAAAGTTTATATACATGATCAGGTGACTCTTTGCTTTCAAAACCTGGAGGTTGTTTGACAAATACATCTTCCTTCAAATATCCATTGAGAAAGGCACTCTTAACATCCATCTGATGGAGAGTGAATTCCATATGTGCAGCAAATGCTATAAGAAGTCTGATTGCCTCCAATCTTGCCACAGGAGCAAAGGTCTCATCATAGTCAATTCCTTCTTCTTGACTATACCCTTGAACAACTAGTCTTGCCTTATTTCTTGTAACAGTTCCATCCTCATCGAGCTTGTTCCTGAAGACCCACTTCGTGCCAATCACTGATCTGTCTAGTGGCCTGGGTACCAAGTGCCATACTTGACTTCTTTCAAAATGATTCAGCTCCTCTTGCATGGCATTTACCCAATCAACATCTTGTAGGGCTTCACCAATGTTCTTTGGTTCGATTAAGGATAAGAAGGCTTCAAATGCACACAGATTATTCAAGGAAGCTCTTGTTTTGATTCCGGATGACAAATCTGTTATGATGTTTTCAAGAGGGTGAGAACTTTGATATCTGTGTGGTTTGAGTACTAGTAGTTCACTTCTGGATAGTTCCATGTTGTTTTGTTGTTGTGGAACAGGATCAGGGCCAAGATTCACATGTTGAGTTCCCCCTGTCATGTTGCTTGGGGTAGTTGGACCTGGTCCATCACGTGTTCCATCTTCCATGGCTGCTTTAATGTGTTCACTGCTTCTCACCAGTCCAAGCTCCTCATCTTCTGGTTCCTGTCTCTTAGAAAGAGTGTTAGATTCATCAAAGACAACATGCACACTCTCCTCTACACACATAGTTCTTTTATTGTACACTTTATAGGCTTTACTATGTGATAAATATCCCAAGAATACTCCCTCGACACTTCTGGGATCAAATTTACATAAGGAATCTTTGCCATTATTAAGCACATAGCATTTACATCCGAAAGCCCTAAGATGGGATATGTTGGGATTTCTCCCTTTAAGTAATTCATAGGGAGTCTTCTCTACCAGTGGCCTGGTCATACATCTATTGATTATATAGCAAGCAGTGTTTATTCCTTTTGCCCAGAAGTTGTGTGGTAGTTTGCTAGAAAGAAGCATGGCTCTTGCCATGTTTTAAAGAGTTCTATTCTTTCTTTCCACAACCCCATTTTGCTGTGGGGTTCTAGGGGCAGAAAAGTTGTGATTGATACCATGTTCATCACAGAACTCAGCAAACTTAGCATTTTCAAATTCAGTACCATGGTCAGATCTTATTGATGCTAGTTGATGTCCTAACTGATTTTGAGTTTTCTTAACAAATGTGATGAACATATCAAATGCTTCATCCTTAGATGCCAGAAATAAGGTCCACGTGAACCTTGAGTAATCATCAACTAACACCATCACATATTTCTTACCACCTCTGCTCAGAGTTCTCATTGGACCACACAGATCCAGATGAACCAGTTCCAACGTCCTGGTGGTACTGACCATTTTCTTACTTTTGAATGAGGATCTTACCTGCTTCCCCCTTGCACATGCCTCACAAACTTTGTCTTCCTTGAACTTAATGTTAGGGAGTCCCACCACTAAGTTCTTAGAGACTAATTTGTTAAGCTGATTTAGACTTGCATGTCCAAGTCGTTTGCGCCAAAGGAGGGGACTGTCCAAAACACTTAAGCAAGTGAGTTCAG
>ML292843.1:34639-46516 GCA_005239495.1 Nicotiana undulata | reverse complement strand
AAACGGACTTACAAAATAAACTCTTTTGTAATCCTAGGACTAACTCTAATCCTCTTTGTATCAACTAGCCTCTAGCTAATTTCTACAGATTTCAAGCTAACTCTAACTTGAACAATGTGTACCTATTACAATTGCTTCTATGAAAGCTGGAAAGATACAATATTGAAACTCCTACTACAATCAACTAGACTCAATACACAAACGATGGAACTGTTTCTTCTAGTTGATTTGTAGCCTTTGTATCGCACAACAATTTTGCTTGCAAAACATCTCTGGGACTTTTGCTTTAGATCTTGATTCACTTTAGTACTTGTGCGTCGATTGTTTCAGCAGTAATACATTGAATATTTATAGAGTCCGTTTGTTGAGTCCATGATTCAATTCTGATCCAACTCTTCCTGGGTAAACGAGTTTGATTGTAACTCAACTTCCTTCCTCTATTTCTATCCTAGCTGAAATCAACTTCTGTCATTTTTATCAGTTTGCAACATTTTCGTATTAGAAGACATTCTCCTAGTTCTTTGATACTCATCAACCACTGATGTCTCCTATGCAAGTATGATTCTTATGCCAACTGTTCCGTTAAGATGTGTATGCTATGATGGACCTGGTTCAACTTTGTCATCTTTTGTCAATATTCAAAACCCATTCAGTGACATGGGCCAACAATAGTCTTCTCCAATCAGGTGGTCCTTCATCTTGTTCTTCCACCAAGAGTAGTGCTGGCCATTGAAGAGTGGTGGCCTTGCAGTTTATTGACCTTCCCAGTTCCCAGGTGGTGCACTCATTATGATCTTTTCCAAGGTGTTAGCCTTTTCAAAGATAACTTGCTCTGATACCAATTGATGTTTTAGACGTCAATACCACACAAGAATATATGTTAAATGTGTGGTACCCAATTTTTTGAGTGCTTTCTCACAAGAAGAACCTGGTTCTTCTTTGTGTTCCAACTTCTACTAGTACTGAATAATAAAAGTAGTAAAGTAAAAACACAGAGATTTTTACGTGGAAAACACCTGGCTCAAAAGGTGAAAGAACCACGACCTACTCCTCAGTAAGATTTGCTCAAACTCTTCACGAAAAACTCTGAGCCAAACGGAATTACAAAATAAACTCTTTTGTAATCCTAGGACTAACTCTAATCCCTTTGTATCAACTAGCCTCTAGCTAATTTCTACAAGCTTCAAGTTAACTCTAACTTGAACAATGTGTACCTATTACAATTTCTTGTAAGAAAGCTGATAAGATACAATATTAAAACTCCTACTACAATCAACTAGACTTAATACACAAACGATGAAACTGGTTCTTCTAGCTGATCTGTAGGCTTTGTATCGCATAATAAATCTGCTTGCAAAATAAATCTGGGAATTTTGCTTTCAGATCTTGATTCACTTCAGTACTTGTGCGTCACCAATTCCAGCAGAAATACTTCGAGTGTTTATAGAGTCAGTAGTTGAGTTTGTCGATCAATTCTAGTTCAACTCTTCCTGGGAGAAAGAATTCGAATTAAACTCAACTTCCTTCCTTTGTTACTTTCCTTGCTGAATTCAGCTTCTATCCTCTCATCAATTTGCAACCTTTTCACATTAGGAGACAACCTCTTGGTTCATTGATACTTCACAATCACAAATATCTCCTATGCATATACGGTTAATGTGCCAGCTATTCAGTTCAAGAATATGTGCTCTGATGGACATGGTTCAACTGGTCAGACATTTTTCAATCTTCAAAACTATGTAGTGACTTGAGTCAACACAATCTTAATACTTTAGCTTAGTTAATTAATTAATTTAATTAAACTATTTCTAATTACCTTTTAAAAAATGTAATAACTAATTTTGACTTGTTTTTGTCTAATTATGAACTAATTGATGAATTAATTAAGAGTAAAACAATTAATTTAATACTCCTAATTAAATCCATAATTTGTTAGATAAAAATGATTAATTTTAGCAGTTAGTTATCAAAACTACATTACATCAAATAATCATCATTCGTTCGTTATTTAATTCAATTAATTACAAGTAATAAATTTAATTCCTTGATAATAATTATGCGCTTAATAATGCAATTTTTAATAATTTTGAAAGACGAATTATGAATATGCAATGCAAAAACAATTCACAATTAACACTAAAATTCAACAAAAAATTGTAAAACTAATTTATTTTATTGAATTTTGTAGGAGTATATGGTGGGTGAAAAATCACGTGCTCACAGCTGCCCCTCTTTGCTCGGTAACACGAAGAGTTTTCGGGCAAAGACAAAGTGAGCAGTCATGAATGACTTTACCCATTCGCATACTCCATGTGAAGCGTTTTTGAAAAGTTTGACCGCACCCTGCTTCAAAGGTTGCCTACATATCCTTGGCTATAAAGGAATCAGGTCAGTGTAGTTCTGGATGTTTTGGTAGCTGGGACTACCGGGTAACTGTGGTTTCACTAGGGTTACTGCTGAGCTCCTTATTACACCAAAGTAACAAAAAAAAAAAAAGACTAAGCTAAACCTATCAACTATGAGTTACAAGAGTCCTATCTATTAATCTGTTGAAGCCTGATCTTGAGTCTTGGCTGCTTTTATACAAACTTGATCTGGACCTTGATGTTTGTTAGTTGTAGGCTCTGGTTTAATCTTCTTCAGCATTTTCAGATCAAGAAGGGAAATGCACCGCTTGTGATTTCAATCTTGTCTTGAGCGGTCCACATCTTTTCCGCTTCTGTACTTTGGGGTCCAACTTTTTTTCTTTTCTTATTTTATTTTATTCTGAATTGAGATGTCTTCTTTTGGTCGTCTTGAATCCATTGTAATCTGCGCAAAATAAAAACAAATGAACGAAATTTTCTGCCCCAGTTTTCACTAGGAACATTTCGTGAGTTATTGTAACGAAATCTATGCTACTTTATTATTGAAAGCAATGAAAAGTCGGGAATGGTGTACCCGATGTTTATGTAGACTAGGTGGTGGATACCCTATGCCTAAAGGTAAAATCAACTACGGATTGTAGAACCTATGTTGGAAGAGATCGACAGGTTATGTTGTCGTCAAGAAACAATCATCGGGTTATGCCGGTGTCTGGGGGAGGATCAACGAGTTATGCCATTGTCAAGAAAGAGATCACCATGTTATGCTGGTGTCTGGAAAGGTTAACAGGTTATGCTGTCGCCGGGAAACGAGATCACTAGGTTTTGCCAATGTCAAGAAAATAATTAACAGGTTATGTTGTTGTCAAAAAATCAAAGATCATCAGGTTATGTTGTTGCGTAGGAAAAGAGATCACTGGGTTATGCCAGTGTCAGGAAGCGATCAACGGGTTATGCCGTTGTCAGGAAACGATCACCAGGTTATGCCTGTGTATGGGAAGGTCAACAGGTTATGCTGTTGCTTGGGAAAAAAAGATCACTGGGTTATGCCAGTGTCAGGAAGTGATCAACGGGTTATGCCGTTGTCAAGAAAAGATCACCAGGTTATGCTATTGCATGGGGAAAAACGATCACTGGGTTATGCCAGTGCCGGGAAGTGATCAACAGGTTATGCTGTTGTCAAGAAAGAGATCACCAAGTTATGCCGGTGTCTGGAAAGGTCAACAGGTTATGTTGTTGCCTGGGGAGAAGAGATCACTGAGTTATGCCAGTGTCAGGAAGTGATCAACATGTTATGCTGTTGTCAAGAAAGAGATCACCAGGTTATGCTGGTATCTGCTAGGGAGTGGGACTCTAGGTGGGCATCAACTAAGAAATTGAATGTCATTGGGTGGAAAAGGTTTATCTAGGGATTGGGGACCCTATGCTACTTAGGTTTGAATCATTTTCAACTTTTTTTTTTCATGCATGCGGGAAAGAATTTTTGGAGGAAACTTCCCTTTTTGGAATCAATGCTGCAGAGCTCCTTCTAGCTCTCGCGCAATTTTCCTCATTTGAACCTGCTTTTGCACGGTTGCTTTTGAGTTGCACATGTTTCTTATTTCAACAAAGAACAATTTGTTAGTTTGAAACAGTGGTTGGTTTTGCGGCCTTGATTATTTCAATCGCTTGATCTTGGCCCTTTGACGAAGATCTCGACCGCTTGCTCGTTTGCCGGGGATTGGGTTTCATTTCTACACCCGGGGACCCTGGCTTTCCAGATTTCATCATGGTGATTGGTCACGTGGGATCCAACATTTCAACTTTATTTTGCCTTTGTAGGCCTTTCACTTGTTTTTCTTTTTGGGTTTTCGGAGCATCGGTAAGATTCAGACTCCTTAGGTTTTGCTACAGCGGCTAGTCGCGTGTGACTTAACCTTTCCAACTTTATTTCGCCTTCATCGGCCTTTCATTTCAACTTCAAAACATTGGGAGTGCTTTGGCTTTTCAACTTTTGCCGAGATGGTTAGCCACGTAGGACTAAATCTTTCAACTTCATTCGCTCTTATAGGCACTTCAATTCAGTTTTCTCATTTCAGGGGTTTTGAGTTTGAAGCATCAGCCGCTAAGGCCAGTCGGGATCGACTTGATGCCCCCGACGAAGCTGGGTGCCTTTGCATATAAGCCCGTGTCAATGAATCCTGTAAATCAGTTTTGCCATCCTTTCTTTGCCTTAATTTCGAAACAGAGTTAGACCGAAAGGGATTCAAAAGAAAATAAATGATAGAATGGACAATGAATTTAAACAGGAGGTATCCTTTTCGGGGAAAGGAAGGAAGGAATTATCTGGAGTGAATGCAGACTTTAATGAACATGACATGCCTTTTAGGATGGATGCCTGATCTATGTAAACCGTCCAACTCTCAGAAATTCATCACAACTATTACCCCGAGATTGAGAAACCTTGCCCCGGACTGTGTCCATGTCAGTGATCCATTATTCTTTTTGATCAGTGGCGCCCTTTGCGGGTTTTCGCCAACTAACCTCTCTTATTTCTCTTCTCGCCATCGCCTTGTAGTTCTCTTTGCGAGTTTCCACTAACAAGACTCTCTCATTTTCAATTTCTCTGCTTACCGTCGCCTCACGGTGCCCGTGTGAGTTTTCACCGATAAGACTCTCTCATTTTTGCTTCTCTTCTTACCGTCACCTCACGGTGTCCGTGTGGGTTTTCATCGATAAGACTCTCTCATTTTTAATTTCTCTCATTGCTTGTATCAGCTTCAAACATCTGCATCATCCAGCTTTAGACATCTTTGCCGATTGATCGGAAGGACTTGAATAGGGTTTTGGGTAAAAGAATTTGGATTGAGCTACAACTTTGGAACTTTTAGGCGAAGACATAACATTTGCCCCAGCTTAAACTCTTGGGGAAATGTGGAATTTTATTTTAGTGTGACTGAACCCTAGAGAGAGGCTGCCTACGTATCCTTTCGGAATTAAGTCGAACGTAGTTCAGGGAAGTATTTTGTTTTGGTTTTCTTTTTTTTTTCATTTTTTTTCATTATCATTCATTTTTTTATAAAAACACTTTCAGGTTCCAAAGAGGGTAATCAAAGAAAAGTAACCGGCTTAAAGGGTTTACAAAGTTGGGTAGTGTTTGGGGTAGCGTGAATGAAAGCCTTCGTCATTTCGATCAGGAGCATCCACATTATGAAAAGGTCAAACATAGTACCTTTTGACTGCATCTGCATTGACATCCGTTTCGGGATCATTTCCTTCGATGTCTCCCAAGTACAATGCTCCTTTTGGTAGCAGTTTCCTTATGATGTATGGACCTTTCCAATTCGGGGAAAAGTTTCCTTTCGCCTCTTCATGGTGTGGGAGGATACGTCTTAGGACGAGTTGCCCCACTTCGAAGTTCCTAGGCCTCACTTTCTTGTTATAGGCGCGGGCCATTCTTTGTTGGTACAACTGCCTGTGGAAAACTGCGGCCATTATTTTCTCATCAATAAGAGTTAACTGTTCCAACCGGGTTTTGACCCATTCGTCATCCTCAATTTCTGCTTCGACAATGATCCGAAGGGAGGGAATTTCAACTTTTGCGGGTATTACGGCTTCAGTGCCATAGACCAGTAGATTGGGCGTAGCTCCAACCGATGTGCGCATGGATCAAATCACCATGTATCACCATGTATTTGACACTTATGGCATTTCCAGACAAAGCTGAAGCAATATTTCTCCATGGTCATTCAATAATTTCCTGCCCGCATGATTTTCTTTGCGAGGACGTACCCGTTCATGTGGGGGCCGCATACTCCTGAATGCACCTCGTTCATAATCTTCTCAGCCTCTTTAGCATCCACACACCTCAATAGATTCAGATCGGAAATCCTTTTATACAACACTCCCCACTTAGGAAGAAACTGCTAGAGAGCCTTCTGATGGTTCTCTTCTGGTCTCTGTTGGCCTGCTCAGGATATTCTTTTGTTTTCAAGAACCTTTTGATATCATGATACCATGGCTGAACATCGGGCTCTATTTCAACCGTGTTGCAATAACCATGTCTTTCCCGTATTTGAATCTCCAGGGGGTCAATGTGGGCATTACTCAGGTATGGCAGCATTGCAGCCAAGGTGGCTAGTGCATCAGCTAGCTCGTTGTGGCATCGAGGAATATACCTGAACTCGACAGCTTTGAACCGCTTGCTAAGATTCTCCACATGTTGTCTATATGGAAGGAGTTTAACATCCCAAGTTTCCCATTCTCGCTGAGCTTACTTGATGATCAAGTCAGAATCTCCCATGATCAATAATTCCTCTACATCCATGTCAATTGCCATATTCATGCCCATTATGCAGGCTTCATATTTAGCAGTGTTGTTTGTGCAGAAGAACCGAAGTCGGGCGGTGGCTGGATAGTGTTGTCCTGTGGGCGAAATCAAGATTTCCCCAATCCCAACACCTTTTGCATTTACAGCTCCATCAAAGAACATTTTCCAAGGGTTGGTGTCTTCGGGAATTACCTCAACTGAGTTTACTTCCTCGTCCGGGAAGTAAGTGCTCAAAGGTTGATATTCGTCATTGACATGATTTTCAGCCAGGTGATCCGCCAAGGCTTGAGCTTTCATCGCCGTGCTGGTGACGTAGACTATGTCGAACTCGGTGAGCAACATTTGCCACTTTTCAAATCTCCCTGTGGGCATTGGCTTTTGGAATATATACTTCAAAGGATCCAACCTAGTGACGAGGTAGGTGGTATAAGCCAACAAGTAATGCCAGAGCTTCAGAGCAACCCAAGTTAGTGCGCAACAAGTTCTTTCCAACAACGTATACTTGGTTTCATAGCTTGTGAATTTCTTGCTCAAGTAGTATATGGCCTGTTCCTTCTTCCCCGTCACATCATGCTGCCCGAGAACACACCCGAAGGAATTTTCCAACACTGTCAAATATAAGAACAAAGGCCTTCCTGTCTCTGGTGGGACTAACACTGGCGGATTCGACATATATTCTTTGATCTTGTCGAAAGCGTCTTGGCATTCGTCTGTCTATTTAATGGCTGCATCTTTCTTCAACAACTTGAATATAGGCTCACATGTGGATGTCAACTGTGCGATGAACCTACTGATGTAATTCAACCTACCCAGCAAACTCATGACCTCTTTCTTGGTCCTCGGAGGTGGAAAATCCCGAATAGATTTTATCTTTGTCGGGTCCAGTTCGATGCCCCGTCTGCTGACTATAAATCCTAGCAACTTCCGAGATGGAACTCTGAAGGCACACTTGGCTGGATTCAATTTCAAATCATACTTGCGCATACGTTCAAAGAATTTTCTCAAATGTTGCACATGGTTGCCTTGCGTCCTAGATTTAATAATCACATCATCCACATACACCTCTGTTGACCCAAGTCACTGCATAGTTTTGAAGATTGACAAATGTCTGACCAGTTGAACTAGGTCCATCAGAGCACACATTCTTGAACTGAATAGCTGGCACATGAACTGTATATGCATAGGAGATATTTGTGATTGTGAAGTATCAATGAACCAAGAGATTGTCTCCTAATGCGAAAAGGTTGCAAACTGATGAGAGGATAGAAGTTGAATTCAGCAAGGAAAGTAACAAAGGAAGGAAATTGAGTTTGATACGAACTCTTTCACCCAGGAAGAGTTGGACTAGAACTGAACGACAAACTCAACAACTGAATCTATAAATATTCGAAGTATTTCTACTGGAATTCACTAAGCACAAGTACTGAAGTGAATCAAGATCTGAAAGCAAAACTCCCAGAGTTATTTTGCAAGCAGAATTATTGTGCGATACAAAGGCTACTGATCAGCTAGAAGAACCAGTTCCATCGTTTGTGTATTGAGTCTAATTGATTGTAGTAGGAGTTTTAACATTGTATCTTTTCAGCTTTCTTAGAAGCAATTGTAATAGGTACACATTGTTCAAGTTAGAGTTAACTTGAAGCTTGTAGAAATTAGCTAGAGGCTAGTTGATACGAAGGGATTAGAGTTAGTCCTAGGATTACAAAAGAGTTTATTTTGTAAGTCCGTTTGGCTCAGAGTTTTTAGTGAAGAGTTTGAGCAAATCCTACTGAGGAGTAGGTCGTGGTTTTTTCACCTTTTGAGCCAGGTGTTTTCCACGTAAAAATCTCTGTGTTTTTACTTTACTGCTTTTATTATTCCGCACCAGTAGAAGTTGGAACACAAAGAAGAACCAGGTTCTTCTTGTGAGACAGCACTCGAAAAATTGGGTACCACACATTTAACCTATATTCTTGTGTGGTATTGACGTCTAAAACATCAGTTGGTATCAGAGCAGGTTATCCTTGAAAAGGCTAACACCTTGGAAAAGATCAAAATGAGTGCACCACCTGGGAACTGGGAAGGTCAATCAACTGCAAGGCCACCACTCTTCAATGGCCAGTACTACTCTTGGTGGAAGAACAGGATGAAGGACCACCTGATTGGAGAAGACTATGAACTCTGGGACATAGTCACTGATGGACCTCTAGCTACAATGAAAAAGACTGCTGAAGGTTTAGATGTACTAAAGACTAGGGCTGATTGCACTGCTGAAGACCTGAAGAAATGGGAGAAGAATGCTAAGGCCAAGAAGTGGCTAGTTTGTGGATTAGGTCCAGATGAATACAGCAGAATCCAAAGTTGCACCACAGCCAAAGAAATCTGGGATACTCTACAAGTAGCCCATGAAGGAACACCTCAGGTAAAGAGGTCTAGAGGTACTCTACTATACTCTCAGTATGAAAACTTCACTATGAAAGAAGGAGAGACTATCCAAGAGATGTACACAAGGTTCACAACCTTGACTAATGAACTAAAGTCTCTTGGAAGAGTCATTCTTGAAGAGGACAGGGTTGAGAAGATCCTGACAAGGGTCTTGCCAATTTCCTGGGAAAGCAAAATCACTGCTATCCAGGAATCCAAAAATATGGCAACCCTGAGATTGGATGAGCTGATTGGAAACCTCACTGCCTATGAACTCAGAAGGCAGACAATGAAGATGGATGGTCCAAAGAAGGAGAGGAGTCTAGCACTGAGAATCACTGAGGGAGCAGATCTGGAGGAAGATGAGATGGCCATGATTACCAAAGAATTCAAAAACTTTCTCATGAGGAAGAAGGGCATCTCTAGAGGAGGAAACTACAACAAAGCAAAAGCTCCAGAAAGTCCAACCAACGAGGGATGCTACAAATGTGGTAAGACTGACCATATCATCAAAAACTGTCCTCAGTGGGAATTAGAATGGAAAAAAGAGAGATATGAAAGAAGGAACATGAAGAAGGAACTGGTCTAACCCAAAAAAACTACAACTAAGGCTATGGTTGCTGCTTGGGGGGAAAGTTTAGATGAAGAATCAGAATATGGGGAGACTGAAGATCAGGCGCTCATGGCAATTGGAGAATCTGATGAGGAATCACATGAAGAACCAGAGGTAAGTATCTCCCATCTTAAAAACAAAATAAAGTTCCTATCTAAGGAAAAACTCTCTAAGTTGCTACTTGATTTCATAGATGATTCTGAGGAAACAACCAAAGAGAAGGATCAACTCTTTATAATGTGCAATGCTAAAAGAAAGGTGCATGAACCTGGAAATCAGAGTCAGTGAATCTGAAAAGAAAAACAATGTCTTGTTGAACCAGGTTCATCCACTTGAGACTGAGATTCTAGAACTAAAATCTGAGAACTTAAAACTGAGATTAGGATCCAGTAAAAAGGGTTTTGATCACTCTCATGTCATGTTAGAAGAAAATTTGGGAAAACTAAAAGATAAAATGTATGCCAAGGATGAACATATAAAATCACTTAAAGAAGAGCTTGGCAAAGTCAAACATAAATTAGACNAAATTGGCTACCAAATTGGGCCAGAAAGAATTTAATTCATCCATTCTCTCAAAGAAAAGGACCCAAACTAGTTTGGGTTCTTAAAACTAACCCCTGATTTCCTTTTATAGGTAAAAGTGAGAGGAAGCAGCCAAATTTGGTTTTTGGATAATGGCTGCTCAAAGCATATGACGGGGAACAAGGAACAGTTCCTTTCACTTAAAAACCTCGAAGGAGGAAATGTCTCCTTTGCAAATGGAAAGAAAGGTGAAATTATAGGGGTTGGCAAAGTAGGTAAGGATGACACACGTTCCATCGAACATGTGTACTTGATAGATGGCTTGAAATATAGCCTGATCAGTGTGTCACAATTGTGTGACAGAGGTAACCTGGTTGCTTTCACTTTCACAAAATGTTTTTGTGATTAACTTGCTTACTGACAAGATTGTTTTGCAGGGAAAGAGAATGAATAATATCTATTTCATAGACTTGTCCACACTGTCTGAAAATGAACTCACTTGCTTAAGTGTTTTGGACAATGATCTCCTCCTTTGGCACAAACGACTTGGACATGCAAGTATAAATCAACTTAACAAATTAGTCTCTAAGGACTTAGTGGTGGGACTCCCTAACATTAAGTTCAAGGAAGACAAATTTTGCGAGGCATGTGCAAGGGGGAAGGAGGTAAGATCCTCATTCAAAAGTAAGAAAATGGTCAGTACCACCAGGACGTTGGAAATGGTTCATCTGGATCTGTGTGGTCCAATGAGAACTCTGAGTAGAGGTGGTAAGTAATATATGATGGTGTTAGTTGATGATTACTCAAGGTTCACGTGGACTTTATTTATGACATCTAAGGATGAAGCATTTTATATGTTCATCGCATTTGTTAAGAAAACTCAAAATTAGTTAGGACATCAACTAGCATCAATAAGATCTGACCATGGTACTGAATTTAAAAATGCTAAGTTTTCTGAGTTCTGTGATGAACATGGTATCAATCACAACTTTTCTGCCCCTAGAACCCCACAGAAAAATGAGGTTGTGGAAAGAAAGAATAGAACTCTTAAAGACATGGCAAGAACCATGCTTCTTTCTAGCAAAATACCACACAACTTCTGGGCAGAAGCAATAAACACTGCTTGCAATATAATCGATAAATGCATGACCAGGCCACTGGTAGAGAAAACTCCCTATGAATTACTTAAAGGGAGAAAGCCCAACATATCCCATCTTAGGGTTTTCGGATGTAAATGCTATGTGCAAAATAATGGCAAAGATTCCTTAGGTAAATTTGATCCCAGAAGTGATGAGGGAGTATTCTTGGGATATTCATCACATAGTAAAGCCTATAAAGTATACAATAAAAGAACTATGTGTGTAGAAGAGATTGTGCATGTTGTCTTTGATGAAACTAACATTCTTTCTGAGAGAGAGGAACCAGAAGATGAGGAGCTTGGACTGGTGAGAAGCAGTGAACACATTGAAGCAGCCATGGAAGATGGAACAGGTGATGGACCAGGTCCAACTACCCCAAGCAACATGACAGGGGGAACTCAACATGTGAATCTTGACCCTGATCCTGTTCCACAACAACAAAACAACATGGAACTATACAGAAGTGAACTAATAGTACTCAAACCACACAGATATCAGAGTTCTCACCCTCTTGAGAACATCATAACA
>ML292843.1:0-34274 GCA_005239495.1 Nicotiana undulata | reverse complement strand
GTGATTGGCACAAAGTGGGTCTTCAGGAACAAGCTCGATGAGGATGGAACTGTTACAAGAAACAAGGCTAGATTAGTCTTTCAAGGGTATAGTCAAGAAGAAGGAATTGTCTATGATGGGTCCTTTGCTCCTGTGGCAAGATTGGAGGCAATCAGACTTCTTATAGCATTTGTTGCACATATGGAATTCACTCTCCATCAGATGGATGTTAAGAGTGCCTTTCTCAATGGCTATTTGAAGGAAGATGTATTTGTCAAACAACCTCTAGGTTTTGAAAGAAAAGAGTCACCTGATCATGTATATAAACTTGAAAAGGCTCTTTATGGTCTCAAACAAGCACCTAGAGCATGCTATGAGCAATTATCAAATTTCCTGTTAGAACATGGGTACAAACGAGGCAAAATTGACAACACCTTGTTCTTAAAGGAAAAGGGTAAAGAACTCCTGGTTGTGCAAATATATGTGGATGATATTATATTTGGAGCAACTACTGAAAAACTGAGTAAGGAATTTGCTACACTTATGGGGAATGAGTTTGAAATGAGTATGATGGGAGAGCTAAACTTCTTCTTAGGCTTGCAAATCAAGAAAAAACCATATGGAACAATGATTCATTAACAAAAGTATGTGAAAGAACTCCTCAAGAAGTTTAAAATGGAGGACTCAAAGGAAATAGACACCCCCATAGCCACATCTACCAAATTGGATGTGGATGAACCTGGTTCATCCGTTGATCAGAAGCTATACAGAGGGATGATTGGGTCTCTATTATATCTCCCTGCAAGCAGACCTGATATTGTGTTCAGCGTGGGACTGTGTGCTAGGTTTCAGGCAAATCCAAAGGAGTCCCACCTCACTGCAGTAAAGAGAATTTTGAGATATTTGAAAGGCGCCACTGATTTGTGCCTTTGGTATTCTAAAGGTAGTAATTTCGACCTTGTAGGATATGGTGATGCTGATTATGCAGGTTTCCTGGTTGACAGGAAAAGTACCTCAGTCATGGCTCACTTTTTGGGCTCCTGCCTTGTGTCTTGGGCCACCAAGAAATAAAATTCAGTAGTCTTGTCTACTGCTGAGGCTGAATATGTGGCTGCAGCCTCATGCTGTTCCCAGTTTCTATGGATCAAGCAACAACTCATGGACTTTGGTATAAATGTGGGATGCATTTCTATTTTCTGTGATAACACTGGTGCTATTAGTATGACGAAGAACCCGGTTCATCATAAGAGAACTAAGCACATATATGTTAGGCATCATTTCCTAAGGGATAACTATGAAAAAAGAATGATCTCAATCGAATTTTGTGCTACTGATCATCAAATTGCTGACATATTCACTAAAGCACTGAGTAGGGAGCATTTTGAGAGAAACAAGCTTGAATTGGGGATGATTAAGATCACTTAATTAGAAAAACAAAAATGAAAAAAAAAATTATTTGAAAAAAAAATGATTTTTTTTGGCTAGAAAACTTAACTTAGGTACTTAACCATACTAATCATTGCTCAGTATCATGTCTTTATTGCCATATTCTTTTGCCATGTATTAATATGATTCCCTGGGTACTAATGATGTTTCTCTATCTTTGATATTTGAGGCAAATTAAAGACCTTAACATGATGAACCTGGTTCATCCATGCTGGTTCATCTGACTAGCGAGGTACGTTCTCATCTCCATTCATTTATTAAATACAGTACAGTCATACATGAGCAGGACTCTATCTACTTATGGTTCAACTTCAAATACTTCGTACTTACCCAAAATTGAACCAGTTTCAAAAAGTCCCATCTCACTTAATTAGCCTAGTTTTAGGGGGAACATAATTGTCTAATCAATGTTAGTCCTATATATATTAGACTCCCACTTGAGTTAATACTCTGCCGTTGTGATCTCCCTAGCCACATCTTATAAAAGGATCATCATTACTCTTCTCTTCATAAAGTAACTATCGAACCCAGTTCAACTCATTCTACACAAACCAAAACTGATCACTCGCTTTTTCTTTCTAACAACACATAATCATGTCTTCACCACCACCTGCTTCTTCTTCTACTTCATCACCTAATCGTGATTACGATGGAGGAAATTCTGAATCTGAATCTAACTCTCCATCTGTATATAGTTCTCAATCACCAGAAAATTCGTCAACCCCTGAAAACACACCTATTCCTGAACCCACACCAAACCCTACTCTTGCCCCCAAGAATCGTCATGTTAAAGTTCTTGCCAGGAAATCTGTTACTTCTGGGTCTAGGGCAAAATTCTTGGAGGAACTTATTGAAGCTGACAAAGGTTCTAAGTCAGGATCATCAAGTGAATCGTTTAAATCAACCAACGAGGAGGAAGCACCTGGTTCATCAAATTTTGAACAAGGTAATCTTGATGCTATCTCTGAATCTCTTAATGCTGAGAACAAGTTGTTCTGGTTGAGTCGGTGGTAGATGTTGAAGTGCCGAGTAGGCGACGAGAATTGGGAAAAGGTAAAATTCTTGAGAGATAGGGTGGAGAGGGAGTTGTAAGGGGATCTGGGGAGGATGGCACCACACTCTCTATCTGTGGTCCCATTCCTGAGAATGTTGGAGATGAAGTCACAGAGTTAGGGGGAAGTGTAGTTGAGATGGACACAGCAGGTCTAGCAAGCTTGAGGAAAGGAGAAGATGAAATTGGTTCATATGGGGATAAGACATTGGCTGAAAGGCTAAAGAAACTGGGGGAGTCCTATAACCCCAAGAAAAGGAGGACTCAGAAGTCCAAGAAAGCATCTACCCCAGTTCCTCCAAAGAAGTGGAAGGCTATTGTTTCTGCTGATGCTCCTGTCCATAAAGTGCGTGCTACTCGTAATACTGTGAGAGAAGAAGAAGAAAAGTTGGAGAAGGCTCTGCATGAGAGAAGGAAAAAAGAAGGCGGCAAAGGGTAAAGCTAAGATTGGAGAGCCTGTTGAGGCTGTTGTTATTGAAGAGGAGACGTTGGACCTGGTCCAACAAGAGGAGCATCTTGCGCCAGTTGTGGTTTGTACACCAAAACCCAAAAAGGCTAAGGCTTCTTCAAAGAAGTCAGCTGCTGTGTCCGCCGTAACTCCAAGTACTGCCAAAAGGACCAGGTCCAAGGCAAAGAAAGTGAAGGTTGTGGAGAAATATGATGATGCAGACTGGAGTGGAGAAGAGGAGAAGGAAGATGATGTGGAAACTGACAGAATCATAATGTTTGGCAAGCGAACAATCTTGAAGGGTAAGTTGTTCAAAGATCTAGAGGAGCCTGGAATGAGATATCTACAGGACACTCTGGACATGCAGGGATGGAAGGACATGATCCTTCGCATGGAAGGCAAGCTGGCAAAGGCTGAATTGGTGGAATTCATGGGAAACGCCATTGTGAAAGACGGCAGGGTCACCTCTATGGTCAAAGGAGTTCATGTCTCCTTTGATGCTAAAGAGCTGGGTGGAATTCTAAACATACCAGCTGAGGGCTATGAGGACTATACAAGGCAGAGATGGTCTTGTCTACATGGGATGGCCTCAGCAATCTACATCACCAGATTCTTCAGTGACAATGAGAGGGAGATTGAACCCAGGCCGGTCTACAAAAGTGAAATGAAGCCAGAGCACAAGTTGTTCTTCGGGTTTGTCATCAAATTCCTGCTGCCCAGACAAGAAAGAAGGCACATAGCTAACTATATGGATCTGACTCTGATGGAGTGTCTGTACAAGGGAAAGCAAATCAATTGGCCAGCTTTCATCATCCAACTCTTGGACAGAGTTGTGAATGGAACCAAAGCACATGCAATCCCATATGGATTCATTCTGACAGTTGTGCTTGCACATTTTGGGGTTCATGCGAAGAAGGTTGAAAAGGCGACTGCCAAGGATTATTTTGGGAAGGAGACTTTGCTGACATGTGATTATATTGTCAATGTTCCTGCAAATGAACCTAGTTCATCTAGGAAGCATCCAGTCAACAACAAAGTCAGAACTCTGGTGTAGGAAAGCAAGATCAAGGATATGGAGATCCTTCGTTTGAAATCTTGTGTGATTGAGGTTGAAGCTGAGCGGGATGCTCTCAGGGCTGAATTAGCAAAAGAGAAGGAAAATAACGAGGGTGTTCTTCAGCAGATGCTTTCTCTTCTACAATCCAAGACCAGCACCTCCTCTGCACCTTCCCATCCTTAGGCTGTCAAGAGCTACCCAATAACCCTTCAGTGCCCAGTTCGTTATGTCTTTTTGAACTTGTTTCTGTTTTTAACTCTGTTTTGCTCATGGGTTTTGGCTATTGTTTTTAAATTGTCTGGTGTTTGATGTTCATTTCTAATCAATGAATTTTGCTGTTTAGTTATTGACTTGTCTCAATTTCTTATTTAGCTTACATTTATTGGTTTCATGTGTTGATTAATCATGTTTTGCACCTGTAGTTGCCTCAAATGGCCATGAGTAATAATTAATAAATCTGGTAAGAGTATCATTTTGCAACTTTTCGATGATGCCAAAAGGGGAAAGATATATGTGTTGAACTTTTCAAAAACTTTTAAAGTGATATTTATAACCTAAATGAACCTGGTTTCTCTATGATTAATGCTTAAAATCATTCAAAGTGTTTGAAGTGTATACAGGATTAGGCACAAAGTTTGTCATCATCATAAAGGGGGAATTTGTTGACCCAAGTCACTGCATAGTGTTGAAGATTGACAAATGTCTGACCAGTTGAACCAGGTCCATCAGAGCACACATTCTTGAACTGAATAGCTGGCACATGAACCGTATATGCATAGGAGATATTTGTGATTGTGAAGTATCAATGAACCAAGAGATTGTCTCCTAATGCGAAAAGGTTGAAAACTGATGAGAGGATTGAAGTTGAATTAGCAAGGAAAGTAACAAAGGAAGGAAGTTGAGTTTGATACGAACTCTTTCACCCAGGAAGAGTTGGACTAGAACTGAACGACAAACTCAACAACTGAATCTATAAATATTCAAAGTATTTCTGCTGGAGATCTCTAAGCACAAGTACTGAAGTGAATCAAGATCTGAAAGCAAAATTCACAGAGTTATTTTTCAAGCAGAATTATTGTGTGATACAAAGGCCACATATCAGCTAGAAGAACCAGTTCCATCGTTTGTGTATTGAGTCTAGTTGATTGTCATAGGAGTTTTAACATTGTATCTTTTCAGCTTTCTTAGAAACAATTGTAATAGGTACACATTGTTCAAGTTAGAGTTAACTTGAAGCTTGTAGAAATTAGCTAGAGGCTAGTTGATACAAAGGGATTAGAGTTAGTCCTAGGATTACAAAAGAGTTTATTTTGTAAGTCCGTTTGGCTCAGAGTTTTTAGTGAAGAGCTTGAGCAAATCCTACTGAGGAGTAGGTCATGGTTTTTTCACCTTTTGAGCCAGGTGTTTTCCACGTAAAAATCTCTGTGTTTTTACTTTACTTCTTTTATTATTCCGCACCAGTAGAAGTTGGAACACAAAGAAGAACCAGGTTCTTCTTGTGAGACAACACTCGAAAAATTGGGTACCACACATTTAACCTAAATTCTTGTGTGGTATTGACGTCTAAAACACCAACCTCAATCTTCTGATGTATCATGTCGTGGAAAATGGCGGTCATGGCTCTCATATAGGTTGCCCTGACGTTCTTTAGACCGAATGGAATGACCCGATAGCAGTAGGTACCCCAGGGTGTGGTGAAGGCTATCTTTTATGCATCTTCTTCATCCATCAAAACCTGGTGATACCAAGCGTAACAATCTACGAAAGACTGTACCTCATGTTTAGCACAATTGTCAACCATGATATGGATGTTTGGTAGTGGAAAGTTGTGTTTTGGACTTGCTTTATTCAAATTTCGGTAGTTGACACACACTCGGACTTTCCCGTGTTTCTTAGGTACCGAGACCACATTGGCCAGCCAGGTGGTGTATTGGACCACTTGGATTACTCCAGCTTTTAATTGTTTAGTGACCTCTTCTTTGATCTTGTCACTCATGTTTGTTTTAAATTTCCTCTGCTTTTGTTGGACGGGTGGATAACCTGGGTAAGTTGGCAATTTGTACACCACCAAGTCAACACTCAGTCCGGGAATGTCTTCATAAGACCAGGCAGACACGTCTTTGAATTCGAATAAAAGTTGGATCAAAGCATCCCTAGTTCTTTCATCAGTATGGATACTTATCATGGTTTCTCGGACTTCTTCTGAATTACCCAAATTAACCGGTTTGGTTTCGTTTAAGTTTGGCTTAGGCTTATTCTCGAATTGTTCCAATTCTGGATTTATTTCCCTAAAAGCCTCATCTTCATCATAAATCGGTTCTTGATTCATTATTACTTGGTTAGACGACGTATCAAAATCTGAGCCTGAAGTCCGCAGGCATGTCATGTTATTAAAATCCGCATTATTAGAACTGAAAAGAGAAAGATAAGAGCAAATAACAGAAATTAGGAAGAATAAAGAGAGAGGTTCATAGACTATGAAATATTAATTTCATTTCATTGAATTTTTAACATAGGAGGGTTTACATCACAATTTGAACAGACAATAAACTAAAAGCACTCGAGTTACGCCCTGAAATAACTCGAAGTGCAGAAAGGATGACAAGGATGGACTACCAAGACTCCATCCTGACAGGGAATGGAGTAGCCTTCCAATTTTGGAGCTTGGCATCGGGCCCCATATATTGCACTTCAGCAGTGCTTGAGCCTTCTCCTAATTGGACCATATGAGTTTCATGCAATATTTGTCTCCTTGCCCCACAAATCTCTTCGATTTCCTCGCCCGTGAATGTTTCCTCTTCTTCCTCTACGTATTTCGGCTCGACAAATGATTCAGTGATGTGTGGGATTGGCCGAGGCAACACCCAACCATTTTTCTTATGCTGGTTGGCCAATTTTTCATCATCGGGAGTAGCTTGAAACCCAATGCCGAAGAACTTCTCACTGGTAGGCAAGGTGATAGGTTCTGTGATGCCCTGCAAAGACACCCCGAGCCCTTTTCTGGGTTTGTACCCATGTTTGATCATGTCGCTAGCGACCATGATGGATCCATTGATAGGAAGGGCTGAGGACAAGGGGTTCCCTCCTCATATTGGTCTGCAACCACTATCTCAAAAGCCTGGTAGACGATATGCTCGTTACCTTCTCTTGCTTCCAGGCAGGGGACTGATGGATCCCTGTATATAGACTGCTCGTCTTCCCCATGGACCACAATCTCCTAGTCTTCGTGTTCGAATTTAACCATATGGTGGAGGGTCGAGGGTACAGCTCCTGCTGCATGGATCCACGACCTTCCTATGAGATAGTTATAGGAGGTATCCATGTCTAAGACCTGAAATGTCACTTCAAAGTCTACAGGGCCAATTGTCAAGACCAAATCAATATCCCCGATTATGTCCCTCTTGATGCCGTCGAATGCAATGACACATACATTGTTGGGTTTTATTCTCTTAGTTTTGATCTCCATTCTTTTAGGGTTGAGAAAGGTCAAATGCCGACACCAGATCCTCCGTCCACCATAACCCTCTTCACATAGTACCCTTCACATTTAACAGTTATGTGGAGAGCTTTATTGTGTGCAGCCCCTTCTAGGGGAAAGTCACTTTTGCTAAATGAGATACGGTTCACCTCGAAGAACGGTTTTGCCATCCTTTCCATTTGTTCAACTGTAGTTTTGGCTAGAACATACGCTTCATTAAGCATTTTGATCAAAACTTTCTGATGCGCACTTGAGCTTATCAGCAAAGATAGAAGTGAGACCTGAGTGGGAGATTCTCTGAGCTGTTCAATCACATCGTATTCAGAGGTTTTCATCTTTCTAAATAACTCTTATGCCTCCTTGGCGCTGACCGGTGTCTTAGGCGGAAAGCGTTTATGTTTGTTCTTGTTTAGATCTTTCGGGTTGAGGTATCTTTCAGATACGTTTGCTTCAATCACTTCCCCTGTGATCTCTTTCCTTTTGTATGTTACTACCGTCTTGTTGTAGTTCCAGGGGAAGGTAGTGGTATCCTTTATGGGAGTCTGTGACGCGCGACTAATAACCACGGGCTCATTCAGCCTTGGTGAAATTATTGGCCCCCGCTCCACATACGTCCCCTTTGGTACGTACATCTTTAGGACATTCAACACGACTTTGTTGTATTGCAATCTTCTGGGAGGGCTTAACACAAATTTTTCCTTCCTAGGTTACCTGGGGATATAAAGAACAACATCTTTAGAAAGTCCCGTCTCTATTTTGGTTTCGACCTTTCTTGTGGCCTGAGGGATGGAGTTGCTTTTCTTCACCTCTTTAACTTGCTTGGGCGCCGCTTTGGGATTTTTCTCTACATCCGCAATGGTGATGATAACTTTTAGGGCCGGATCAGAATCTCGGTCTTCACAAATCATACCAATAATCGGCCCGTTATTGTGAGCAGGCAACGGGTTATTGGTCACGTTGGGAGCTTTTTCATCCCTTAGTACCACCTTCTTTTGTTCTATGAGGCTATCAACTGCCCGCTTGAGGGTCCAGCAATCTTCAATATCATGTCCCTCAGCCCCTGAGTGGTAAGCACAACGAGTACCTGGTCGGTAAGAGGGAGATTCTGGGTTTTTCCTATTTTTGGGCACATGCTGCAGCAGACCCAGTTGGACCAACTTCAGGAAAAGGCTGGAGTATGATTCTCCAATTGGTGTAAAGTGGGTTCTCCTGGGTGGCTCCCGGGGATTATTTTGTGGAGGGAGAGGATTATATAGAGCTTGGCGAGGAGGATTGTTTCTGGGTGATGGAGCTCGGTTTTGATTATAGTGCTGTTGGGGCCAGGCATACGGTTGAGCATTCATTATTGGGTAGGGTTGAGGCATCATGGCATATGCTGCATCCTGGTGGGGATAATAATGTCGTGGGGCGTCACGATAGCCTCGGGGCTGACGGGCATTTCTTACACTAGAGTCCATCATTGCATATTCCTCTTTCTTCTTTCTATTAGCTACACTCCTCGACCCACTCTGGATCTCCTGGGAAGTTGCTCTTATGGCGGATTGGCTTAGAATGCGACCGGTCTTCAGGCCATTTTCAACCATCTCTCTGCTTTTTATTGCTTCCGCAAATGGCTTGCCCATGGAGGACATCATATTCTGGAAGTAGTCAGCCTTCTGGTCTGCAAAAAGACACTGACCATCTCAGTCTCGTCCATCGGAGGCTTGACTCTGGCAGCTTGCTCACGCCATTTAATAACGTATTCCCTGAAGCTTTCTGATGACTTTTTCTTGAGATTGGACAGAGAATTCCTGTCAGGAGCGATGTCCACATTGTATTGAAATTGTCTAACAAAGTCCTGGGCAAGGTCGTCCCATATATGCCAGTGAGAAATATCCTGGTCCATGTACCACTCAGATACAATCCCGGCCAAGCTTTCTCCGAAGTATGCCATTAGAAGCTCTTCCTTTCCGCCTGCCCCCCTTAGCTGGTTGCAGTAACTTTTTAGATGATCTATGGGGTCCCCATGTCAGTCGTATTTCTCGAATTTGGGGGTTTTAAACCCAAGAGGCAGGTGAACGTGCGGGAACATGCACAAGTCTTCATAGGAAACACTTTTCTTACCACTTAGTCCTTGTATATTTTTGAGACTCTCCTCAATGCATTTCATTTTTCGAGCCATCTCTTCTTGCTCGGGGTTCTTTGCGTTTTTGTCTTTTCCCATAGTAGATTCGTACCGAGGCTGTTGAGGGTATGAGTTTGGAGTGACATGAGCCGTGTCTAGATGGAACGACTGTGTTTGGAATGTAAAAACCGGTGGCTCAAATCTTGGCCCAGAGACAGTTGGTGGTGCCGTGGCAGAGATCGGTGGTGCGGTAAAGATGTTGGAAGATTGTCACGCCCCAAAATCGAGAGACGAGACCGATGCCTAACCGGATGAACCCAGTCAAGCGGACCTGGATTGACTTTCCTACCCAACGTATTACCCTGTGTTCATAATGTACATTATTCCATATGAGTTAGCCAATTTAGATTCAAAGTACTCTTTACAACATAATTCTATTTTCCTCTTTTAGTTTTCAACAATAGATAATTCAAAGTATACAAGTTACATACAACATTTCTGATTTGCGGTCCACAATTACTAGTGAGTACAACTACCGCCCAAAACATACATAAATACAACCCACACAGTGTCTACGGAGCCTCTAAGAGTTCTTAGGAGTTTTACATAACTTGCCGGCAAAAAGGCCCT
Source organism: Nicotiana undulata (assembly GCA_005239495.1). NCBI lineage: Eukaryota > Viridiplantae > Streptophyta > Magnoliopsida > Solanales > Solanaceae > Nicotiana > Nicotiana undulata. Next base: position 24,081 of record ML292843.1, on the reverse strand, counting down.
GGCTATACCTTTACAACACAAGCAAAAGAGGATAGTATAATCCACACGCGACCCCGAGAAGAGGAGGGGCTCACCAAACTGCTGAAGAGATGAAGAGGAGACACCACTAACGGCGGGCTGAGCTACCTGCTATGGAACCACCTACATCCATATAAAAGATGTAACGCCCCCGGCAAAATGGACGTTAGTACCATTGAATAGTACTAGTAAGTATGAACAAACTTTACTCTAAGTACAATAAACAATTCACAGATAAGAGACAGTTAATGGAACCAACAAGTATTGCACGGAAACAGTAACAACCACACTCAAGAGTTTCACAGATTCTCATTTCAACACAACCATATTCCACCCTTATTACCTCGTCCAACCTTATTAACTCGTACGCCGTTGTTACCTCTCCACCCTTATTACCTCGTGTTGCAGCGTGCAACCCGATCCCTCCAGACAATCACATTTCAGCCTTATTACATTCTGTTGTGGCGTGCAACCCGATCCCATCGGACAATCGCATTTCATAACAACAATCACCAACAATTAAATCACAAGGATCTTCATTACAAGGAACACAAGTTCATATCAACAATTCGCTATGTGGACTCAAGGCACAATGATTCTCACCAAGCAGTAATTCATGTACACGGTGTTGCCATTATCGTTCAACTCAATTTCATCAATTCACAATACCCCTTTTCATCACTTACCACACACGATTTTAGCCAGTAGATACATTCCCACACTTGGGAACATTAACATTCTTTCATTCATTAACACATACTTTCATATCGATATCCTCGAGCATTTAACGAGCTTTGCACATAATAAGATAGGCACAACAAACCACTTTTCACAATCTCAATTAGCATAGTAGTCAACAAGAAATTCAGGGAGTGAAGTCTTACGCCTCAACACATGTGGACAGTCAATTCACATATTCTCAAACAAGGTACGCATACCGTATGCTTGGACACCAACAAGTGAATTCTACAAAGGTTAAAGTTAGCCATACATACCTCGAGTCGAACTTCCCCTTTTTAATTTCTATCACAAATCACCGGACTTTCTAGCACCGTCAATCTATTACATAATGTGACATATTTTACTTAGAATTAGGAAGCTTGAATTCAATTGGGCATTTTATCAAACACTATGTGACCCCTTAGATTACTAACCCTCTTTTTGAGAACAATTACCCAAACTTGTTTTCCTTTTACTAGATTACAGAGTTTAACTTACATGCATGCAAGGTCTCAACTTTAATTTTTACGAACCAACCTATGTGTGCTTTATTCTTAACCAAAATCTGAGAATTAAAGGGAAATGGGGTGAAGACTTACCTCTTTGAGTGAAGAAAATGATAATAACTCAATAATGTCCGGGCTTGAGTGATTTTGGAAAATCAAATTGATGAAGATGGAGATTTCTCTCTCAAGAACCCTCTCTCCCCCTCTCTCTATTTTTGTTAAAAAAAATCCCTTAAAAATGAAGGGGAGGGGTGTTTTATTAAACAGGGGGTCGGGTTTGAAATTTAGAAAATAGGAGCCCCAACACAGAAATGCGGTCAGGAATGCGATCGCATTCCTGCTATGCGGTCCGCATTCCTGTCGCAGAAATGTCCCTCAAATGGGCCAAAATTGGAAAACAATCTGCCCAGGTATGCGACCATTATGCGGTCCGTATACCTGTTATGCGATCGCATAGTGCGTCGCATAACCTCCCTCGCAAAAACCATGGGCAAGAATGCAACAACTATGCGGTCCGCATACCCAAAATGCGATCACATTCTGGTCCGCATAGTTGTCCTCAATTTAGACAGTATCCTGTCCAGGTATGCGACCACTATGCGGTCTGCATACCTGTTATGCCATCGCATAGTGCGTCGCATAACGCGCAATTCCTGGAAAATTTTATCTTTTAAGTTTTGGGATACTTTTCACTCAAAATGGGTCTGTTTTAAGAATTTCTACAGTTATAACAACACAAGGACCTATTCAGGCATTATTTTAGACATGAGATATTTCGGGTCTTTACAAAGACATACTGGAAAATAATGCCTGGGGGCGAACCTCAGAAGGCCTTTCGGCGAAGTAAGCCGACATAGACAGGTACCCCAACGGGGTGGCCGGGTAACTTATAGGGACGTTGGAAATCCCGCCCGTCCTGGGAATCAGCTTCGGGAAACCAGGGATGGTTCTGGGTGGTTCCCTACCATTTGACCAGGAGTACCACATTTCCAACATGCGGCAACGCAGTATTCTATTTTCCTCAGCCGTGGCTGACTCAGATGTCAGTATGACCGAGCTTCGGTCATCCTCAGAGGAGTTGATGATTGGTAGGTGACTGTCAGATGTCATTTCGACACTTTCTTTTGATCGGGTGAAGTATGGGTGTGAAGCCAGATTACCTCAAAAACCAACCACCTAAAAAAAATACCTTGAACAGTAAACCAGAAAAACGTTAGATTGAGGCATTTAACACATAGGGAATCGCACGTTGGGGGTATGCAATGCACCTAGGCAGTTAAACTCTTTCTACATGTTTTGTATCGGTTGAGTGTTTCAACCCGGCTTTGTTTCTCAAACTTGAACTTCCCTTTTTCCTTTTTCTTCTTGCTTTTCTCTTATCCCTGATTTCTTTCTTTTCTCTTCCGAATTATTTTCCTTTTTAGGGGTATGATCGAATCCTATGTGGATTGCCTACGTATCACAACGCCGCGTAATCAGATCATCACGTAGTTCAAGGAATAATAAAGGATTAAACACTCTGATTTTCAAATTTTCATTCATTAGAAGAAACTTCCAATTTTCATTCATTACAAAAGACTCTAACATACATTCTTTAAAACTGCAAAAGACTCCGACATACTTTCTTGGAAATTTAAAAACTACAACAGACTTTAAGTAGACTCAAACAAAACTGCAACAGGAAAATGAAATACAGACTCAAAAAGGACATCAAGAATACATAAGTGCTTCTACTTTCCCAAGGGCCCGCGGGACATCATTCCGTCTCGCCACGGGCTTGCGTGCCATGTCTTGCTGGAGGCGGTACAGGTCATCCATTATCTTGTGGACGAAAATCATTACTGCTGCGAAGAAAGTAGTCCAGGTCATATCTTCACACTCTTGGCATTTTGTGACAATATAATCAACAATTTCTTTGACCCTCTGCCTGATAACACCCTTTTCCTGGAGTAATCGCCCGATCTGTTGAGATCTAGCCTCTAAAAACTGGGCGTCCTTATGATTCTTTTCTTGTAATTGTTGCAAGTCTTCCTCCAACTGAGCCATCATGGTATAACATTGTTCCCTTTCTGCCTTGAACCTTTTTGCTTGTTTGGCCATTTTATTCTCGAGGGTAGCCACCTTTTCCTTCAAGTCTGTGACTTCTTGGTCATATTTCCTTTTCAGTTTCTGACCAAACTCTGCTCTTTCCTCTACACTTCTTGTCAATTTTTCCAGAACTCTGGCCAATTCTTCTTCATCTTTGTCTAGATCACCCCCGTAGTTGCATACTTTCTGCCTTAGACTGTTGATAAGTCTTTCATCAGTTCTGCTTCTCTCAAGGTTCTCAACAGCTATTTTCAATTTCTGGATCTGGGCCCGGAGAGCGTCATTTTCTTTGGTTAACCTATTTTTCTCCCCTTCAGCTGTGGCGGTTTGTAGAGTGTTTTCAAATTTGATTTCCCTGATCTGGGCTTCCAACTTGCTTATGGTAGCTCGGTAGTTATTCTCCTTTTCTAACCAAGCCCAGTGCTCTTGTGTTTGCTCAGTGAATTGTTGCACGTGGGGTTTTTTTGCGGGTCGTCCTTGCCCTTGATGCTCTCTTCCCCTTCTACCGTACCAAGAAGTGTAGCCCGACTCTACTTCCCCTCCGGACAAATCTATTACCGAGTCTGCGGCTCTAAAAATCTGTACTGATGCCAGATCTGGCGGACCCTGTCCTCTACAAATGCAGCCCTTGGGCACAGTTCAATGACTTGCCGACTGAGGTATTCATCATGTGGGACATCTTATTGCCTTCCTAGCTGTCGTAAGACCCGATGTGGGGAATACGGCTGAATACTTCGGAGGCCCATCAACAGAAGGTAACACACCCCGGCCGACATATGGATGACTTCGCCGACAGGGAGCCAACCGAAGTCCACTCGATTTGGTCGGCAGTTAATGAACTCAAATGTAAGAACTAGGCTTTTGTGCCCTCCGAGAATTCGTGGCCCTCTATCGAGTCCTATGTTCTTCAATATAATTTAAACCAGTCAAACCGTAATTCATGTAGCCCGGGCGATGACATAGGTGCTCAATCATCCAGATTTGTAGGAGCAGGTTGCATCCTTTGAAGAATTTTCCCCCAGACTGGCAAACTTTTAGGGCACGGTAGATTTTGGCTAAGACCATCGGTACAAGAGTGCCATTAGATTTTTTCATCATGAAGTCGTCCATCCCTATGAGTCCAATATATATATGTCTGTCACTCCTTGGGCAAATTAGGGTACCCAAGAATGCTACCATGAAAGCCAATCCCCGGCGGTCCTCCCACTTGGTTTGGTTCCCGGGGTGAGTCAGACCAGTGTTGTCAGCTTCAAAGCCCCGAGAATCTCCATAGAGACTATATAGGAAGTAAAAGGTCTAGAACCCCTCAGATAGGTGCGGGTCTTGGATTTCCCGACTAATGCTCAGAAGGTCTAGGAACTTGTGCGGAGTCACAACACTGGGTGCTACCAGATATCGGCTTCTGAGATTTTCATTGAGGCCAGCATATCCCTCTATTTCTTCTAGCGTGGGTGTCAACTCAAAGTCCGAAAAATGGAATACATTGTGAGTGGGGTCCCACAATGATATTAGAGCTTCGATGATGTCCAACCTTGGCTTAATCTTTAAAAGGCCAGTGAGTCCGCCCAAAGCTTTTACCGTGGATTTTCTACTGACTTCCCCCAAGTTCTCCACCACATATGGAGTCCCAAGGGAATTTCCTCGATAGCTTTAAAGGGAATATTTTCGATAGTTCTCATCATGCACATTTATTTAAGTGACTGGTTAAGAAAAAGCAAAACTGTGGTTTATTTTGACCAAAAATAAAATGTGCTATTTTTGCAGAAATTTTTGTAATTAAATGGAAATGGACCATCTTTGCAAATACGGCCCTTTAGAACTCCGGGAAAGAACTTTTTTAGGGCTGTGTTTGCCAATTGGGTAAAAAAACTTCGAAAAGACCATAGGTGGCTATTCTTGCAAAAACAGCCTTCCGGCTCCCCATTGGGACATTTTGGCTATTTAGACAAGGATGACGTTACCTAACTTTATTTACGACCATATTTTATATTTTGATTTTTGTTTATAAAAATAGGGTTGGACCTGATGAGGGTTGCCTATGTATCTTACACCGGTGAGAATCAAACAATGCATAGTTCGGGGAATCTTGACACAACTTGAAAAATATGCATTGACTCATTTCATTTTTGAAATATTGTTTTCCTTCTTTTTTTTTCCTCCGTTTTTGTTCAAAAATTTTGGCAGAGTTTCGGGATGATTTTGAATATCGGGATTTTTCAAAAATCAGGTAAATTATCTGTTCTATTTCTCTTTTGGTTTTTCTACTATTCTCTTTTCTTTAAGCCGATCAACAAACAAACCGAAACAAAATATTGCACACATAGCAGATAAGATGCATCAGGATGGTCTTTTTATTTTGGGTTCACCTGTCCTAGACGGACCCAACCCCTGTGTTGAGTCCCCTAAGTCAAATGCACGTGATGCAAATAATCGTTCCTAATAGGGATCCGACATGAGGATGTTTTATACTAGGTTTAAATCCTGGGGTTTTGTTCTAGACTAGGCTTACCCGAGCGGACAGCTCAAGCCGAGGTTGGGGCAGCGTACCAGGAATACAGAAGCTTCACCGGCTTTGCAACTTGTCCGTACCTCGTTCTAAAATTTGGATGACTCTAACAGAAAAGACGTCACACAAAGTGCACGCTTCCCAGATGATTTAGAAGACTCAGAGAGAAGAAGGGTTTCAACACAGTTTTATATGCAGTTAAGATAATATCAAAGCGGTAAAAAGGTGGCAATTAGCACATTAGGTTTAAACACGTAAAATCAGATAATGAAAGCCAAAATTTAACAGCTCGAATTCTTGAACCTTGAAGCAGAGATTCTGGTTCGATCCCCAGCAGAGTCGCCAGAGCTGTCACACCTCCTTTTTTCACCCCCGTTTAATAGAAGAGTAATAAGGGAGTTTTTCCACTTTAAGTGACATTATTCGGATTTGGGGTTTATTTTAGTTTTAGAGTCACCACCCGGAATTTTGACGAGTTCCAGGAAACCGTTTATTGAAATCCCAAACCAAGGAATTTTAGACTCTGTTTAAGTTGTCTGCGAACCAGAAATCCGAGTAAGGAATTCTGTTCACCCGGGAGAAGGTGTTAGGCATTCCCGAGTTCCGTGGTTCTAGCATGGTCGCTTAACTATTAATATTTGGCCTAAGTTATCTGATTATTTACGTATTTTATCCTATTGTGCATTTAGCCTTTTTAACTTTTAGTCGCTTTTAACATTTATGGATTTATCTCGAAACAAGTCATGATGGCGTGCACTTGTTTGTTTTTGGACACATTGTAACCGCGCCACATGAAATGCACCCGTAATTACAACATGTGATTTTTATTATTGTTTGGAGTTAGAGTCGGGGACATGAGTTGCCACACCCGAGTATAGATTATATAGTCATGATGGTTAAAAATGCTTATTTGAAGCAATACTCGATTATTCCGAGTTTTGACAATTTTAATCTGAAAGGGGTTTGTCTTTAACCTATAGGATATGTAGAAGGTTATCTACGACTAAGTTCGCTATCCTAAAATGTTTGAGCCATGGCCATGTTTTAGCCCAATTATCATTTACTCCTTTGGCCAACCCTAATTATGGCTAGTTATGAAAGAAGTGAAGCTATATGATTTAATTTAAAGCTTGCTAACAATGAAAGATTTGCAATGAGTCTCAAAAAACAAAGTTACTGTTTTGCAAATTTAAGGATCAGTCACGTAAAAGAATCTAATAACCATATTCAGCTGCATTAAATCATTTAACTAAACGATTTTATCAATTTCGAATAGTATGACTACATGCTATTTGGTTCACCACTCGTATATATTGGGTCTTACACAAGAGATCGAAACTTATCTAAGGTGACATAAATTGCTTTTAAGGAAGATCATAGGAATTTTAAGAAAGCGAGTTTTTAATAATAAAATTAGGAACTTAGGACATATTCATTTTAATACTGAAGTTATACAAAGGTTTAAAAGGCATTTTGATTCAGATTTAACACTAACAATCCCTATTACAATAGTACTGAAATGAAGGTATAGCCTCAAGGCTTCTGGGCTTTGTCCACTTTAGGCCTAATAGCCTGGGAGTCCAGATCAAATCAAGGTTTAGCGGGCCATTTATCAAGCTGGCCCAGCTTCATATCAGCAAAATGAAGCAATAAAAAACTGAAAATATTACTGCAATAATGTCCAGTCCCTATTTTACAATTAGAATTTAAAACTTGAACACACTAATGTGTTATTTAATTTACACACTGAAATTACAACTAATAATAAGAAAATAAGGTTGTCCCTATTCATTGCTAATGTTGCTATATACCTTAAGATCGACACCTGCAAATTTTCAGAAAAAAAAATTATGCATGGTTGTGGGGATGCATCTGACCACGAATAGGCCAGATTCATGCACCTTTCATGCTTACTTTAGAACTTAGATCTTATTAGTATTTATAAACATAGTCGAGTACGAACATGGAGGATACTAATGGGTATTCCAGATTTTTGACTAAAACTATCAAAGTAACTCATTAGGTGAAAATGACTTTAAAACATTCTTAAATTAGTCAAGAAGCTCATACTGTCCAGAAGTTTAACAAGAAGAAACACCAAACTAACACATGCTTTGAGATCTATGACCAAATATAACTACACACAAGAACAAGGCAGATTCATACAAAAAACAAAGTATTTCATTCAATATGGATCATGACTACATACCTTTCAGAGAAAAATCAGCAATAAATGACTTAATAGAGTCAAAGAAAACCAGAACTTAATGAAGCTCAACACAGCAAAAGCAGTATAAATCAGCAGTGTTCAAACCAGACAGCCCAGGAGAAAGTAACCAGCAAAGAGTAGGAATTTAGACCCCAAAACCTTTGTATCTTAGGAGGAAATAGTAGCCAAAAACCAGTTCTCAAGGTCAAAACCAAGCAAAATCAGATTTGAGACCCATTTTTAATACCCTTTGTATTTTTGATATTTCTTCTTATTTTCAGATACTAAGGAGTGATTTCAGAATAGAAGATGAAAAGCTCTGTGTGTGAAGTCTATTTTCAGTAGTAAAAAGTGCAGAGAATTCCCTCAGAAATCTGTGTGTGTATCCAGATTTTTCAGTAGTCAAAAAGTGTATCTTTTTTAGTGGTCAAAAGTGTGTCCAGGTCTGAAATTGTGTGTGTATATATATAGGGGTTTTAGGATAGGATATTCTCAGCATATTCCTTATCCATTAGGCTGAAAAATGGTACAGGTACAATTGTCAACCCTATCCTTTTGGGGCAACTGCACCATTCTAGAAAACTCTAGCCCTTGAAATTACCATTTTAACCCTAAAATATCTGATTTCCTGATATTTCCTTATTCTAGAAGGTTCTTGGGTTGTTACACCCAAGATTCCTTAATTAAAAAAATCCTATACTACCCCTTAATGTCCCTAGAATTACCCTTTTTAGTAACTAAGGTTAAATTTAATCGAGGTTATCTATTAACTTGGGCTAATTGATTCAATATTAAGCTTAGGTGAATTTTGGACTTAGACTTAGCTTAGTTTGGGTAATTTAGGCTTATCTATCAATTCTAGTTAATCATCTTAATTGACTGATTAATTTCAACCTTAAATAAACTGATTTTTAAACCCATTTGATCTTAGGTGTATCATTTTTTGGAATTAGGTTAGGTTAATCATTAAGTAATTTTATTCTAATTTAATTAATTTCATTAGTAGCTAAACCCTTGTTGTCTTATCAAGAGTTAATTTCAGATTTGATTAATTACTTTAGATTAATTGGATTAACTTCTTAGACTTAGGTTAATTGATCCTATGATTTATTTTAATTAATTAAACATAATTGATTATCTTAACTATGAATTAGAAATTAGTCAATTATTTAAGAGGTTATTAACCTAAGTATTTTTAGAAGGTTATCACTAATTAGATTAACCTTGATTTGAGCTTGGGTTATCAATTAAAGGACTTTATGTGACTAATTAATTTGTTCTAAGACTTATATAAAAAGAAGTGATTTATCTTAATTAGAAATTATGACTTAGTTAATTGAAGGTGCATAATTCCTAATTAGTTTATTTTAAACTGATTTTTAGACTTGTTTAGGAATTAGGTTAATTGTAGGTATTGGCTAATTCTAACTTAGTTAATCATATGAAGAACTAATCCTTTAATGAAATTAGACGCTTAATTAGGTTAGATAATTAGCTTAAGTCAGTTAATTTCTTAGTTTCTAATTATACTTATTAGTTATTTTGAATGTACACTTAATTAGTCGGGTACAATTGTCTTTTTATTACTTAATTAATAATTACCTAATCGATTAATCGACTACCCTAATGACTAACACAATCAAGAAGATAAGGAAGCGATTAATCACAAGTGCACAGTCATATTTAGGGCAAAAGAAAAATAACAACAAAAAGGAAGGACAATCTGAAAACCAAACGAATCCATTGAACAACTGATTAACCTATACTAATAAATCTATACTATTTAATTAACCTATAATAAGGAGGCATGATTATCAAATAACCTAGTTGACAAGCCAAATTAATAGGAATAAGTAGAAGAAAACAGTGACAACAAAACTAAAAAAAAATCTAGACTAACAGTGACTTATGCGAAGAAAATAATAAAAATTTGGACTCAAGCAGTGATACGCACATGGTTTAAATAAAAAGAACAAATAATAGATATAAAGGGAAGGAGGGATACCGGTCTAAGGATTTGGAAAGTTTCCGGTGGCTTGCCGGAATTTTGGCCGGACTCCGACGGGTTTGGAAATGGTCCTAACCCGCATGAATCGATAGATCTCATCAAGAGCTATTGACTCATGCAGGTATGATCCATTGGAGGTGCTTGAATCAATTGGTAGAATAAATTAGGTTTTCGTAATTTTCAAATTTGAAATTACTCTCTCTAGGGTAAACTTTTGGGGAAAATAACGGTGGTATATGGTTGAGGGGGACGTGAGGACTGCCTGGTAAAATTTTGGGGTCGATTGGTGGAGATCCGCCGTCGGTGGCGATTTTCGACCGGCGGAGCTGGGGTGGTGGATGGCAGTTTCCGGTGGGGCGAAGAGAGAAGAGGGAGAGACGGCTGGGGAGGGGGTATTAGACTTTAGGCTTTGAGAGGGGTAGGGGGTCTTGAAACAGTTTTATAGTAAGTGTATTAGGGGTTCCCAGCCGTTTGATCTAACTTAATAAACGGTTGGGATTGATTCTACTCAAAACAGGGTCGTTTTGGACAGGGGGGGGGGGGTGTAACGACCCGACCGGTCATTTTGAGCTCTAGCGCGTCGTTCAACGGTTGGAAGTCATGAACAACTTCATTTCAGGTATTTTGACTTGTGCCTATGGTTGGAGTTGAAATTCGGGAAGTTCGGAGTTAAATTAGAAGAAATATTCTCATTTCGGAAGCCTTAAGTTGGGAGAATCGACTAAGATTGAAATTTGGAGTAAACAACCTCGGAATCAGGATCTGAAGGTTCTAGCGGGTTCGTATGATGATTTCGGACTTGGGCGTATGTCCAGATCGGGTTTTGGATAATCCGGGAGCGTTTCGGCGTATATTGCGGAAGATAGCATTTTAGAAGAAATTTTATAAGTTTGGGTTGGAAGGCATTTTAGGGTTATAGATGTCCGTTTGGGATTCCAAGTCTGGGAATAGCTTCGTATGGTGATTCTGGAGTTGGGAGCGCGATCGGGAGTAAATTCGGATGTCCGGAGGTCATTTTGAAGTCATTTGGCTAAAGATAGAAATTTGAATGTTTTTGAAGAATCCGATCGGAAGTGAAAATTTTGATAGCGGGGTCGGAATGCGATTCGAAAGTTTGATCAGGTCCGTAATGTCGAATATGACTTGCTTGCAAAATTTGGGATCAATCGGACGTGATTTGACAGGGTTCGACATCAGATGTGGAAGTTGAAATTTCTTAAGTCTTAAAGATTTGGATTAGAGAGCGATTCGTCGTTTCGATGTTGTTTGATATGTTTTAAGGCTTCGAGCAAGTCCGTGTTATGTTTCGGGATAGGTTGGTGTAATTGGACGGGGTCCGGGGGACCTCGGGTGGATCCCGGGTGGTTAACGGATCGAAAGTTGAAGTTTGAAAAGAGCTGAAGTTGCTTTCATCTGGTGCGACCGCACCAGCGATGGAATTTCCGCAGGTGCGGAGTCGCAGGAGCGGCCTTGGTGTCGCAGGAGCGAAGGTGGCTGGGCTAGGCTGGAACCGCAGGTGCGAGGAAATTTCCGCACCTGCGAAGGCGCAGGCGCGACGTTTGGATCGCAGGTGCGATGTTTGGCTGGAGTCGAGGAAGCCGCAGGTGCGGGAGATTGAGCGCACCTGCAAAAGCGCAGGTGCGAGCAGAAGACCGCAGGTGCGGAAAACAACCTAGGCAGATTGTTTTAAAAACTGAGAATGAATTGTCATTTCTTCATTTCTTCTTTGGTTTGGGCAATTTTGGAGGAGCTTCAAGAGAGGATTTTCGTCATGAATCACAAGTTAAGTAACTCCTTCATGTTTCTAAGTTAAATACAAGATTATTACATGGATTGAACATGAAAATTTGTGGGAAAATTTGGGAATTTTGAAGAAAACCTAGAATTTGTATTTTTGGATTTTTACCACGAATTCGAGCATGAAATTAGGAGTAAATTGTATATTTGAGCTAGTAAGGCTATGGGTAGAGTTTATCTTCGAGAAATTTTGGAATCCGGGCACGTGGGCCCAAGGACATTTGATCAATTCACTGAGCGAAGTTGGAAAATTCTATAATCTAAAATTTGAGCAAATAGTTGGGTATATTTTCATTGGTTTATCATCGTTTGGGTAGCTTTGGAGCGTCGTGCATCGATTGGAGTCGTAGGGAAGACTTGGAGGCCGTTTATGGAATTTCGGAGCGAGGTAAGTCTCCTTTCTAATTTTGTGAGGGGGAATTGTCCCCATAGGTGAACTAAATGAATAAATGCTATTATTTGCGGGGTATACGTACGCACGAGGTGACGGGAGTCCGTGCGTAGCTACTGTTATGCCATATCTGGGTAGTCTAGGACCCACTAGCATGCCTTACGTGTTGTACATGTGATCCTATCATAGTTTTAGGCTGATAATGCTATGAAATTGGTAATGTATTCTCCTAAAAAGGTTAGGGTGTACTCTTCTTAACTATTTGGAAAGAGGATGGATTTTTCCGTGGATTATTGTGTTCCTGGCAAGGTTATTTATTTGAATATTATTAAAACATGGCAAATGTATTTCCAGTAAAATATTCTAAATACTATCTTCACGTTTAATTAAAGAAAATTTTATCACTTCTATGAGAAACTGTTTTCTTGAATAAAATCTGGATCTTTTATGTGAATACGTGTACATATGAGCACCTGAGTCGCAGGTATGATTCGCGAGCAGGCTAGTCGTATTGTTATTATGTTGACCGCGTCGCATGATCGATTCGCGAGCGGGGAAAATAGATGCATCTATGGTTCGAGCCGTTCGACCCTCGGCAATGCACATTTTATTATTGTTGGTCCGCGTCGTTCGACCCTCGGCATATTTGTTGCGCATCATAAATGCTGCGTATTTTCCTATGATTTATACAAGTTTAATGGCCTATGTATATCTTGAATTGCCAGTTTAAAAGAAAGAAGATTTCTGTGGAAAATGTAGAACGCATTGATATTTATCGATGTTTTCGAATCTCCGATTATTTGATTAATTGATTATGATACTCATGCTTAACCTATCACTTAGATTATACTAGACTGACTTATAGCAAGTGTCAATTCGACCTATCATCACTACCTCTCTGAGGTTAGGCGGGATACTTACTAGGTACACGTTGTTTTCGTACTCATACTACACTTGCTGTGCATTTTTGTTGCACAGGTACACCCTTAGCGGTGGTTGATTTGGAGACTTAGACGTGCTGCATTATCCGGAGGCATCCCGCAGTTGAGAGAGTCTCCTTCTATGTATTGTATTTTATTTTAAACTCCTTGTCTAATTTGTATTTCGGACAAGATTTGTAGTATTTGTATAAACTCTTAGAATCTGCTCATGCACTTGTGACACCAAGTTCTGGGAAATGTATTTGGGTTGTGTTTTACATAAATGAACTGTTGCTTTTCCTACGAAATGGATTTCTATCTAGATGTTATGTATTAAAAATTAAAAGTAACGATTTCGAAAAATGCTAAAATAGGAATTTTACTTCTATTAATTAATGATTGGCTTGCCTGACAGTGGTGTCCGGCGCCATCACGACCTTATGGATTTTGGGTCGTGACAACATGGTATCAGAGCTCTAGGTTTCCATAGGTTTCACGAGTCATGATCAAGTCTAGTAGAGTCTTGCGGATCAGTACGGAGACGTCTGTACTTATCTTCGAGAGGCTACAGGGCTGTTAGGAGTACTTCCCTTCTTGATATCTTATTGTGCGATTTGATTCCTCTCAGGCTTATGCCTATGTTTCTTATTACTCAATCTTATACGTCGCGAAGCGCTTCCTATAATCGAGAGTTTGAGGAATTGTAATAGGGCTACAGATGCGGTGCGTGATGTTTTCCATGCATAGTCGAATGGATTGTTGTTGTCGCCCTGCAGAAGAATATGATGTTATTTCAGCTCAGTAGCTGTGTTTCTGAGAGCCTTGAGGATATGCTCGGATAGTGATGATGTTTCGATTGGTTATCGCGCGATGTTGATATGGCGGTAGAATGCTTGCCCATGTGTTGAGGGTGATGAATGGCTTGAAGGGAGGTTTCCTCAGAGTGTGATTTCGATATTTCAGCATTTTAGTTCCGGTGGAGGAAAGATGATTGAACTATAAATGGTCAGGTTTTGGGTGATAAAAGTAATTAAGCTTGGTGTTATCGAGCAAGGTGGAGTATTCACCCATGTTGTGGTACCGATGTTTGATTGAATAGAACGTGTTAAGTTCGCCGGTGCTATAGTTATTCAGTTGCATTGGGATAGGGTGTTGTGAAGCAGTGTTGAAGAAGCAGCTGTTATAGACCGTGGTGTGCGGTGGTTAAAGTATGGAATGAGCGCTTCTAATGAAGGCAGCTCAAGAAAGATGATCATCAGTTTGAAGTCGTGGTGATCTGGTGGTTCAAGAGATACAAAGAGTGATATTGAATTGAGGCGGCAATTGAGAAGCATGCGATGAAGGAAGTCATGTGAGAAGTGTCAGGTAGCGGCTAAATCTCTAAACGCCCGGCGTCAGAGATGGAGGTCGGGTAATTGCTTAAAGGAATGGGTTCAACTAAGTAAGAAGTGGCAGTATAGCCTATGAGTTCAGTGGTAAGGCGGTTGCCTGCCTTGAAGAGGAGTTGAAGTGATTTGAGAAATTTTGTGGACAGGGAGTAGGTCCACGAGCTTAAACCGAAATGTTGGTTATTCAGCGGAAGGTTAGATGCCACAGAGAGGAGTTGTTATGGATGAAGAAGGATACAACATAGCTTGGAATCAGAAGATGTTGTCGCACGCATAGTGGATGTCCATGGGGAGCGGACGGACTAGTCAAGTCGGTGAAGGAGGACAAGCTTAGGATGGGAGTCTCGATGTCATAGAAAGTGTGCCTCCCAATGTAGTGGAAGGTGTCGGTTAGTGAGTTTCCACAGGTGGGTTATCTTCTGTGAGTAAGATAGCGGTTGTGGGGTTGGCAAGTTCCAGTGAAGGGTCCCAGTGGCTAGTCGGTAGGAAGCAGAATGTATAAATAGTGCTAGAGAATTGAGTATTTAGGGAATGCTAACAGGGAAATTCAGAAGAATTGGACGGATTGGTTGAGCAAGGTCATGTCAACAAGAAGAACAGGTCTCAGCAGTGTCTGGAGTGGTGCAAGGTGTAGCTTCGGGCTAAGTGGGGGAGTCCCACCACCTGCAGTTAGGTTGTAGGGTTGCGTCCTCATGGGATTGCGGAATTTTTGGTGTATCGGCAAGTTGTTACAACTAAGAGAAAGGAGTAAAGCAGTAATCGAGCATGGCATATGAGAAAATGTGCGAAGTTGGTCCTATTGGACCAGGGTTAGGCTCTGGAAGATTAAGAATTTGTGCTTAAGGCATAGGCAAGTTGTAAGAGAAGTGACTTAGTCACGTGCTTCATTGAGAGCGTGTTCATGTGCTAGAAGAGCCTTGGAGTTGATTGTATTCGGGGCCAGTAAGAGTGGGTGACTCTCAGTAGCGGTCCTAGCAAATTTGAAAGTTAGAGACTGCGGTGTTTAAGGGTTTCAGGCAGCAGTGTGATTAAGAATCGAGCCTTTGCAGTATAATCTCTGAGGAGAAGGAAAACGGTTGGAGTGTCCTATGTTATTTCAGCACGCATGATAGTATTGGAGGAGTGAGAGAAATAAACTCTAGTTGTAGAAATATTATCAGGAGGATGTGAGACGGGTTGCGGGATTTAGGCAGCATGGTCTCGTGAATCAAGGTCACTCGGGATGTGTGAGGATTGAGTTGCTATGAGTTGAAAGAAGATATATTGGATAGCCATGATTGAAATGGCACCTGTTCGGCGGTGATCAGTTCCTTCGGTATGATTGAGTATGTGTATGGTTTGTACAGATGTGTGTGGGGCTTGTCGGCCGTCGTAATAGTTTTCAGTGGGAAGCATTCAAGTGCTATGGCCTGTCAGGTGTAGACGAATCCCGGAAGGTTATGGTGGTTCCGTCCACTACTTAAGGATTTGTATGTATTGTGAGGGTGAGAACTCACTTGTGTGTTGCTATGGTTCTCATGAATTAAGACAAGTAAAAGATGTCTATATGTGATGAAGTGTTCACCCTATTAGTGGTTCAGGAGTTATGATGGAATTCCTATGCCATCTATTATCGACATGTTAGGTGCAGTAAGAAGTACGTAACTGGAAGTAAGAATCGAGATTGCAATTTGGTGTTGACAAGGATGTCATGAGCTCGGATGAGCAAGGAAACTGGTGTTATCTTCAGTGTCACCTGAGATCGGTGTTTGGTGAAAGAGGCTTTGCATCCTGGTCATGAGTTCTTGATTTGTTTTATAGCCTTAGGGTTGTCGGTGGTATGAATGTGCATACTTGTTACCTTGTGTGGAAGGCCGTGGGAGCATGACCACAGGAAGATTGCATAAGTAAGGCATGTAGTCACCTGATTGGTTGAAGAATTAGACCAAGTATAAAGGAGTGTAATATTGCTTAATTGAGAATTTATGCCTGGAAGGCGTTCAGTTCAATTGATGGTGGATTTTGGGGTGTTTGTCCCAGCTATGATGGTTGTTCTTGTGTATTATGAGAGGAATTGGGGTATTATGAACCCAGGTGAAGCTATTAGCCTAGTACAGTGTGAGCGGGATCAGCTTGAGGGTTGTGAATGAATTCAATGTGGTTGTGGGCTTCACGCGAATCAGTTATGTTCATTTCTGTATAGCGCTCCTTAAGGAGGGGTGTTAGAATATTAGCTGTTGTTCCGTCTTCGTCAAATTTAGGTATATTATGATCGTGTCATGTGAGTTGTGAAACGGCTTGGTAATTTCTTATGAGTTGAGATTCCGCGTAGTGATGAGGTTATATGAGAATGATGGCTCTTGAGATTCAGACTATATATCGCACCCTAGTTGTGCTTGAGTTTTGTAGCATATGGTTCTATCAGTCTCCCCAAAATGGTGTCATGCACCTAGCGTGCTTGTGACCGATATTCAGTGATTTATAATAGTGAGTAAATTCAGCTCCGTGTATATCTCCTTATGTGAATTTTGTGATGGGACCGGGTGGAACCTGGCCACGGGTATGTTATTCGGATCGGGTTGCACGCCGCAACAATGTGATGATGAGTATGGTTCCCTATATTTATTTCCCTTATGCTAAACTTCCTATATTCTGAGGAAAATTCATATTAGTTGCGTTAGTTGAGTAGTCCTTTCCTGAGTCAATTTCTTATGTATCATGTTCGAATCGTGGCCTATTGGCGCATTGTTGCATCGTGGGTGATGGTTGGACAAGTCTGGGGTGATTGGTTGTTTGAACAGTTCATACTGGGTGAGGCGAGATTAATGGACTAGGGGTCAAGTTCGATGAGATTATGGGAAGTATATGGTAGGTCAAATACCAGTATTTGGTTCATAATGAGACGATGATTTAAGTCAAGAGAAAAGATTTCAATGTATGGTTAACTCTGCAGTTGGTTAGGAATTTCTGCACATTTCCTCTATTGTGGTGGTATCGTCAGCATTGTAGCATGATGTATGTATATATCTTAGAAGGTGCATTGAGAGCATCAGGATCGTAGAATTTTGGCCAAAAAGGTTTAGGGAGCGTCATTGTGGTCAGGTGATGGGTTATGCAGTGTGTGGTGCCGATTCAGCAAGGGTACGCAGTTTTGTTCCGATGCCTCGTGTGGTAGTTATTATAGTGTTCATGCATTAGAATCAGGCCTGGCAGAAAATTTCTGGTGTCGGAACTAAGTTCAGAGCTTCTTGTGCGGATTAAGTAGGATATCTTCAGATTTGATCAAGCTTATGTGCTCAATTGGGTTGTGGCAGCACGGGCAGGTGCATAAGGTGTTAAACAGTGATTTAGGATAACTCCAAGGCAATTCTTGGCACGTTCGAGGACGAACGTCTATTTAAGTGGGGGAGAATGTAATGACCCGACCGGTCGTTTTGGGATCTAGCGTGTCGTTCAGCAGTTGGAAGTCATGAACAACTTCATTTCAGGTATTAAGACTTGTGCGTATGGTCGGATTTGAAATTCGGAGTTGAATTGAAAGGAAAATTCTTATTTCGGAAGCCTTAAGTTGAAGAAATTGAGTAAGACTGGAATTTTGAGAAAACGAGCTCGGAATCAGGATCTAAAGGTTCCAGCAAGTTCGTATGATGATTTCGGACTTGGGCGTATGTTCGGATCGGGTTTTGGATGACCCGGGAGTGTTTCGGCGTATATTATGGAAGACAACATCTTGGAAGGATTTCATAAATTTGGGTTGTAAGGCATCTCAGTGTTATAGATGTCCGTTCGGGGTTCCGAGTCTGGGAATAGCTTCGTATGGTGATTCTGGAATTGGGAGCGCGATCGGAAGTGAATTCGGGTGTCCGTAGGTTATTTTGAAGCTATTTGGCTAAAGATAGAAATTTGAAGGTTTTTGAGAAATTTGACCGGAAGTGGAAATTTTGATACTGGGGTCGGAATGCGATTCCGTAAGTTGGAGCGGGTCCGTAATGTCGAATATGACTTGTGTGCAAAACTTGGGATCAATCGGACGTGATTTGACAGGGTTCGGCATCGGATGTGGAAGTTGAAATTTCTTAAGTCTTAAAGATTTGGATTAGAGAGCGATTCGTCGTTTCGATGTTGTTTGATATGTTTTGAGGCTTCGAGCAAGTCAGTGTTATGTTTCGGGATAGGTTGGTGTAATTGGACGGGGTCCCGGGGTCCTCGAGTGGATCCCGGGTGGTTAACGGATCGAAAGTTGAAGTTTGAAAAGAGCTGAAGTTGCTGTCATCTGGTGCGACCGCACCTGCGATGGAATTTCCGCAGGTGCGGAGCCGCAGGAGTGGCCTTGGTGTCGCAGGAGCGAAGGTGGTTGGGCCAGGCTGGAACCGCAGGTGCGAGGGAATTTCCGCACCTGCGAAGGCGCATGCGCGGCGTTTAAATCGCAGGTGCAAAGTTTGGCTGGAGTCGAGGAAGCCGTAGGTGCGGGAGATTGAGCGCACCTGCGGAAGAGCAGGTGCGAGCAGAAGACCGCAGATGCGGAAAACGACCTGGGCAGATTGTTTTAAAAACCGAGAATGGTTGGTCATTTCTTCATTTCTTCTTTGGTTTGGGCGATTTTGGAGGAGCTTCAAGAGAGGATTTTCGTCATGAATCACAAGGTAAGTAACTCCTTCATGTTTCTAAGTTAAATACAAGATTATTACATGGATTGAACATGCAAATTTGTGGGAAAATTTAGGAATTTCTAAGAAAACCTAGAATTTGTATTTTTGGATTCTTACCACGAATTCGAGCATGAAATTAGGAGTAAATTGTATATTTGAGCTAGTAAGGCTATGGGTAGAGTTTATCTTCGAGAAATTTCAGAATCCGGGCACGTGGGCCCAAGCATTTGGTCAATTCACTGAGCGAAGTTGGAAAATTATATAATCTGAATTTTTAGCAAACAGTTGGGTATATTTTCATTGGTTTATCACCGTTTGGGTAGCTTTGGAGCGTTGCGAATCGATTGGAGTCGTCGGGAAGACTTGGAGGCCGTTTATAGAAGTTCGGAGTGAGGTAAGTCTCCTTTCTAACTTTGTGAGGGGAATTGTCCCCATAGGTGAACTAAATGAATAAATGCTATTATTTGCGAGGGCTACGTACGCACAAGGTGACGGGAGTCCGTGCGTAGCTACTGTTATGCCATATCCGGGTAGTCTAGGACCCACTAGCATGCCTTACGTGTTGTACAAGTGATCCTATCATAATTTTAGGTTGATAATGCTATGGAATTGGTAATTTATTATCCTAAAAAGGTTAGGGTGTACTCTTCTTAATTATTTGGAAAGAGGATGTATTTTCTCGTGGATTATTGTGTTCCTGGCAAGGTTATTTATTTGAATATTGTTAAAACATGGCAAACGAATTTCCAGAAAAATATTCTAAATACTATCTTCACGTTTAATTGAAGAAAATTTTATCACTTCTATGAGAAACTGTTTTCTTTATAAAATATGGATCTTTTATGTGAATACGTGTACATATGAGCACCTGAGTTGCAGGTATGATTCGCGAGCAGGCTAGTCGTATTGTTATTATGTTAACTGCGTCACATGATCGATTCGCGAGTGGAGAAAATAGATGCATCTATGGTTCGAGCCGTTCGACCCTCGGCAATGCACAGTTTATTATTGTTGGTCCACGTCGTTCGACCCTCGTCATATTTGTTGCGCATGATAAATGCTGTGTATTTTCCTATGGTTTATACAAGTTTAATGGCCTATGTATATCTTGAATTGCCAGTTTAAAAGAAAGAAGATTTCTATGGAAAATGTGGAACGCATTGATATTTATCGATGTTTTCGAATCTCCGATTATTTGATTAATTGATTATGATACTCATGCTTAGCCTATCCCTTAGATTATACTAGACTGACTTATAGCAAGTGTCAATTCGACCTCTTGTCACTACCTCTCTGAGGTTAGGCAGGATACTTACTGGGTACACGTTGTTTTCGTACTAAAACTACACTTGCTGTGCATTTTGTTGCATAGGTACACCCTTAGCGGTGGTTGATTTGGAGACTTAGACGTGCTGCATTATCCGGAGGCGTCCCGCAGTTGACATAGTCTCCCTCTATGTATTGTATTTTATTTTAAACTCCTTGTCCAATTTGTATTTCGGACAAGATTTGTAGTATTTGTATAAACTCTTAGAATCTGCTCATGCACTTGTGACACTGGGTTCTGGGAAATGTATTTGAGTTGTGTTTTACATAAATGAACTGTTGCTTTTCCTACGAAATGGATTTCTATCTAGATGTTATGTATTTAAAATTAAAAGTAACGATTTCGAAAAATGCTAAAATAGGAATTTTACTTCTATTAATAAATGATTGGCTTGCCTGACAGTGGTGTCTGGCATCATTACGACCTTATGGATTTTGGGTCATGACATGGGAATTTTGGGTAAAACCTAAAAATATTGAAATTTGGAAATTTAGACCTCAAATTGAGGTCAGATTCCAAAACCATTTATATATCCGGGCTCGGGGGCGAACGGGTAATCGGGTTTTGGTCCGAATTTCGTGTTTGGACCGAGCGGTCCCGGGTTCGATTTTTTACTTTTGGGGAAAGACTTTAGAAAACTCACTTCCATGCATTAGAATTGATTCATTTGGCATTTATTGATATAATTAAGTAACTTGTGGCTAGTTTCGAGTCCTTGGGAGACGAGTTTGAAGTTTCAGGCGCATTTCTTACCCGGAAAGTAGGTTCGACACGAGGTGAGTCTCCTTTCTAACCTTGTAAGAGGGAATTTCCCCATAGGTGTTCTATATGCTGTGATTTCTGCATTGAGGTAGCTGAGGGCACTCAGCCCATTTCTACTCCCCCGTATCGTATGGCTCCGCCAAAGTTGAAGGAATTGGAGGAGCATGTAACGACCCGACCAGTCGTTATGAGCTCTAGCGCGTCGTTCAGCAATTGGAAGTCATGAACAGCTCATTTCTGGTATATTGACTTGTGCATATGGTCGGAATTGAAATTCAGGAAGATCGGAGTTGAATTGAAAGGAAAATATTCATTTCAGACGCCTTAAGTTGAAGAAATTGAGTAAGACTAGAATTTTGAGTAAACGACCTCGGAATCAGGATCTGAAGGTTTCGGCAGGTTCGTATGATGATTTCTTACTTGGGGGTATGTCCGAATCGGGTTTTGGATGACCCGGGAGTGTTTCGGCGTATATTATGGAAGACATCATCTTGGAAGGATTTCATAAATTTGGGTTGTAAGGCATCTCCGTGTTATAGATGTCCGTTCGAGATTCCGAGTCTAGGAATATCTTTGTATGGTGATTCTGGAGTTGGGAGCGTGATCGGAAGTGAATTCGGATGTCCGTAGATTATTTTGAAGCTATTTGTCTAAAGTTAGAAATTTGAAGGTTTTTGAGAAATTCGATCGGAAGGGGAAATTTTGATACCGGGGTCGGAATGTGATTCCGGAAGTTGGATCAAGTCCGTAATGTCCAATATGACTTGTGTGCAAAATTTGAGGTCAATCGGACGTGATTTGATAGGTTTCGGCATCGGACATGAAAGTTGGAATTTTCAAAGTTCATAAAGTTGAATTTTAGTGCGATTCGTGATTTTGGCATTGTTTGATGTGATGTGAAGCTTCAAAAAAGTTTGTGGGATGTTGTGGGACTAATTCGTGTGATTGGACAGGGTTCCGGGGGGTCTCGGGTGTTTCGGGGTGGTTTCGGGCCATTTTTCTATACTTTGTTGATGCTGTCATCTGATGTTTCTGGTGTGCTGTGCGATCGCATCCCTTGTAGTGCGATTGCAGAGGAGAAGATGGGAGGGGTGATTTTTGGTCTGTGCGATCGCGGCCTCAGTGGTGCGATCGCGGATAAGGATTTGGAGGGAGCTGGAAAAAGGCATGTGCAATCGCAGACATGCTTGTGCGATCGCATAGAAGAAATGTTCTGCTGCTCTGACTCGACTTCGGAGGCTCATATCTCACAATCTATAAGGAACTTTTAGATGGTATAAAAATTAAAGTTGTATCCCTTTGTGTCTAGTTGTTAGAAAATTAAACCATTCATGATTTGGATTTGTGTAAAATGATATATAGCTGTTACACTATAGGGTGTCCGGGAAGATGAAGAAGAAATTTGTGTTGCACAGGGCTGCATTTGGCAGCTTATATCTCGAAATCTATAAGGATTTTGGAGATGACCAACAAACTAAAGTTATAGATATTGAAGTCTAATTTTCAGAACATTAAACCATTTGTCATTTGGAGTTAAAGGTTATGACTATTCTACTGGAGGCTGTTCGGGAGGCTGCGCATTTGTCCTCCGCGATCGCGAAGCTATTTCCACGATCGTGAAGCTCTTTCCGCGATCGCGAAGAGCAAATTTTGGGCTGGAAAATTTTACTCCGCGATCGCGAAGCATTTTCCGCGATCGCACTGAGAAAATACCTGGGCAGTTAAAAAACGGGATTTTGGCCATTTCATCAATTCCTTCACTTGGTTGGGGCGATTTTGGAGGATTCCAAAGGGTGATTTTCATCAAGCATCAAGAGGTAAGATATTTCTACTTATTTCCAAGTTAAATACAAGATTATTACACGGATTTAACATGAAAATTTGTGGGAAAATGGAGAATTTTGAAGAAAACCTAAAAATTTGGTAAATTGGATTTTAGCCACGAGTTGAGTATGAATATTTGAGTAAATTGTATATTTGAACTAGTAAAGCTATGGGTAGAGTTTATCTTCAAGAAATTTCGGAATCCGGGCACGTGGGCCCGAGGGCATTTTGGTCATTTCATTGAGCGGAGTTGGGAAATTACATAATCTGAATTTTTAGCAAACAATTGAGTATATTTTCATTGGTTTATCATCATTGGGTAGTTTTGGAGCGTTGTGCATCCATTGGAGTCGTCATAGAGGCTTGGAAGCCGGGTATGGATCTTCGGAGCGCGGTGGGTCTCCTTTCTAACCTTGTAAGAGGGAATTGTCCCCCTAGGTAACTTCAAATGCTATGTAACGACCCAGCCGGTTGTTTCGTGTGTTGGGACTCCGTTTCCGTGAATGACTCTTCCCATAGCGACTACTCGTGCCTTATGACTTGTGTGGGCCGGTAGTTCGAGATTCAGAAGTGTTTTGGCCAGTTCAGGAACACTTGGTTCCTGAAAGCTAGCCTATTTGGCTGATTTTGGTTCCGAGCAGCATTTTGAGCAAACGACCTCGGAATTGAGTTCTGATAGCTCCAGCAGCTCCGGATGATGATTTCGGACTTGGGAGTGTGTTCGCCTCGGGTTTCTGATGACCCGAGAGTATTTCGGCACCTGAATTGGAATTCAGGATTTCATGTGATTTGGAATTCAGCCTGGAATTGGACCTCGTGATATCATGGTCCGAATGGAATTCCGGAACTGGCATGAGTTCCGTACAGTCATTTATGACTTGTCCGCAAAATTTGGGGTCATTCCGAGTAGTGTAGACCCGTTCGATGTATTGATGAGCCGTTGAAAGTTTTCTTGAAATCCTAAGTTTGATCTAAGGGGTTTTGGAGAG
>ML292841.1:0-32226 GCA_005239495.1 Nicotiana undulata | reverse complement strand
TGAGGTTATGCACGAGGGGACATGCCGTGCCCTTTTCTGTTCATTATCTGTTTGAGAAGCTATCTCCCCATCATGTTTCTCCCCGTATCTGTCTTACTTGCTTATTTCTGTTGTCATTTTTCCTGCTATTATATAAAATTACACATGTACATATGTAGTGTTGGTCCTAGCCTCGTCACTACTTCGCCGAGGTTAGGCTCGACACTTACTCAGTACATGGGGTCGGTTGTACTGATGCTACACCTGCACTTCTTTATGTTGTGCAGATTACGCAGCTCGACCCGGGGATCATTGACGATCAGAGCATCTCAACCCGCCATTCAGGAGACTCGAGGTAGACCCGCAGACGTTCGTGGGCCTTGACGTCACCTTCTACTTTCCACTTTCAACTCTGTCTTATTTTGTATTTGAGAGACAGTCGTATGTATTTATTTCAGACCTTTTGTTGTAGTAACCTCTTAGATAGTCCGTGAGTACGTGACACCAGTTCTGGGATTTGTTTACGAGTTTCATTTCGAAAATGCTATGTTGCACTTTAGTTATCTTGTTCTTATTTGTTGTTAATGAGTTTTAATTACTTCAAACGTTGGCTTGTCTAGCGGGTTCAACGTTAGACGCAGTCATGGCCCGAAGGTGGGATTTCGGGTCGTGACACTAGTTTTGACCATGATGGATGTACAATTAATCAGAGTAAGGTTTCTACAGAGGTCTAGACTGATACCCTCAAGCGGACAACTTGAGGGGGAAAGGCACGGAACCGTCGACTGCACCGCTGATGGACTAGTTTTACCGCAAATAAGCCTTTCCGAATTGAAAGGGGTGATATATAGTAAGAGCACAAACACTCATCAAGCGTTGTTATGGTATTGATTACGCACGAGTGGAATATGATGTTGAGCATGATTTATGCAACAGAAAATAACACGTTGTCACGTATTTGCACTATGAAAAATGATAAATGCGGTATTTAATAATTAAAAAGGCGTTTAGGAAAGAAAACAAGGAGACAAGTCAGTTTCCATAGTAAAGAGTAATAAAACAAGAAACCGAAATCGTAAATGCTTGAAGGTAGGCAAATAAATTCACATAAAGTGGGAAAGGGAAAGGGTATGAAAGAATTAAGAGAATAATAAGGCATGCTTACAAGCCCCCTTTTCCTCGCGAAGTTAGGTTTTGACATTTCTGGGACAACTCCTTCTTTTTGGGATTGGGTAAAGAATTGGAAGAGTCGCCACCTAACAGATTAAGGTGCGTTAGGGCACCTAGAGCAATTAGCTCATAGAACCAGTTTGCATCACCAGAGATCAGGTAAGGGCTCAAATTACCTTGAGGGGAAGGTGTTAGGCACCCCTCGAGGTTCACAACGCTGGGTCCCGACCGAACTTAAATTAAGCGAATTAGTGTAAAAGGGGAAGAAAATAGTTTGGACAATACAAATCACTCTAAAAAGGATTATAAGGTGGTCCTAGGTTTTTTAGCATATATGATCATTCCATGCAATACTTTGTAACTTCCCCAAGTTGGGGTGTTACTCCTATCATTAGCGCACGGGCTATCATTTCCTTACTACAAATTACTATCTTTCAGTCGTTACCTAAGCGTTCTAGTAGCTTCTAGCTCGTTCCTTATGCGTGCACTACCCGTCCTTTACCTATGGCCCTGGTGGTATTAGGACCTCTATTTAAGATGGTTCTAGGCCGACCTATGTTAACTAAAAATGAGAAATCTAGGCAACAAACAGGACTTTCAAATAAAGAACAAATAAGGGCTCACATTGACCTCCGCACATAGGCAACAAAAGCACGCTATTGAATCGGCAAACTTTATTGATTTTAGAATCCTATAGGCAGGATATCTCTGTGAGCAGAAACAGAATATAAAGGCAGTTTTATTAAGGTGAGCATTGGGACCTATTTGTTTGCCTACTGATTTTATTCAGCATGAATCTGGGCACTTCAGGCAGCAATATGTCACAATTTCAAGCCCAGAATCATTAGTAAGTCCTACAGATTTCCTAAGTGATGGCCAGAATCGATTGAATTCTGAATTGATTAAGATAATCCTATAGGCATGATTTCTACGAGTATATTAATTACAGACCTATGACATGGTTTCTAAGTGTAATACTGATTTTAACTCATAAGGCAGGTTTTAATCTTTTTGAATCCTATATGCATGCTTTTTAATTGCTGAGTTGATTTAAACCCCTAAAGGCATGATTTCTAATTGCTTAGTTGATTTAAATGCTATAGGCAGGATTTCTAAGTTTGAAACTAATTTCATCCTATAGGCATGATATCTATTAGCTTTAAACCTTATAGGCATGATTTCTAGGTTGAAACTGATTTTTATTCCTATGAGCATGACATCTATTAATCGTATTTGGACAGAAATTAAACAGGTTGCCAAGAAATAAACTAAAACAAACAAAGGTCCTATATATATGGTCACTAATGCATATTGGGTTGAAAATATGTGTAGATCCTATGAACATGATTTCTAATGCAGAATTGAACGGAAAATCCTATAAGCAGGATCTCTAGTATGCAAATGTGAAAACACAGAATCAAGACAATCAGGAAAATCCTATAGGCAGGATCTCTAAACACAATCTAGTACTCACATGATTCAATCAACATANATCTATTATTACAGCCTAGAATATCAAATGAATTACATAACAGTAACAATTATGCTACAGGGAGCCTTCATAGGCACAATCTAAACCTGGGAACCAGGCCTTGAATCATACAAGCTCTGGAGCGTAGTAGTGATCCATCCATGGCACATAATAATTAGGCTTCCAATGTGTCAAAGTTCCCAAGGGCCTCAGGGACCCCGGGCAATGCTCATACAAGAACCACATTCAGAAAGATAACTCATAAAAGATTGGAAGACCAACCCCAATGTGTCAGAGTTTGGAGGAGTCTCAAGGACCCTAGGCAGTGCTTACACTGGGGTGGTGAGAACCTAAATGACTAAG
Source organism: Nicotiana undulata (assembly GCA_005239495.1). Taxonomy (NCBI): domain Eukaryota; kingdom Viridiplantae; phylum Streptophyta; class Magnoliopsida; order Solanales; family Solanaceae; genus Nicotiana; species Nicotiana undulata. Next base: position 29,243 of record ML292841.1, on the reverse strand, counting down.
AGTAGGGGTTTTAAAACCAGTGCATAAAGGGTAAGGGCAAAGTTTTAAAATAGTTCAATTTCAGAAGAAAGTTCAGAACACAGAGTTGCAGGCTGACTGCACCATGTAGCAAACAAAGTTCATGTTCAGCACATAGTCAAACAGGATGATATCTGATATATCTAGATACTCATGCTAGTATCTTAAAAATTCATGGCTAAAACACATAGTCAGAAACAGATAGGACCTATGAATTAAACCACAAACATATTTTGGTTACATGCTTACAGTATCTTGCAAAGTTCAGAACAAGAAACAGACTAAACCTAAAACTAACTTAGGAAATGGTTCACATGATTGAAATAACATAGTCTTAAGTTAACATTGTCACTAAATGAGATCATGTACTCATATAAAAGACAGAATTATGTTGAGGATTGAAACAAACTAGTCGAATAAAGTATAGAGAATAGAATAGCAAGAGTAAGGGCATACCAATTGAGAAGAAGGCAAGTAAGGTGCAATAGCAGTTAAATTCCAGAGTAATTTGGCCTTGGCTTTCAGCCGGCAAAATAATAGCAACTTAGCGCAGAAAATCAGAACAAGAGAGAACAAAGAGAGCTTAAGCTTTTTGTGAGAATATGAGAGTTCGAGTCTTGTCTAAAGGGAATGAGGAAGGGGGTTTAAATAGCACTCAATGAAGTAGACAAATAAGGTAATGAAATAGTCCTACACAAATAAGGCATGAGAATAAATTAACAATCAATCAGAGTCGGCATAAACAAATTAATAGGACAAAATAACATAAAATCAAGCTAGTGCCACTTAATTTAAGGAAAACATTATATGGAATCAATCAGTAGTCAAGTACTAGATTAAATAAGGTAAAGAAATAATTTCACAATCAATTAGAAGTCGTCTTTAGTTAACAGAGCATAAAATCAGGCTAGTAAGGTTAAGGGAAGTAGGACAAGTTAACAATCAAATACTGGTCCAAATAAGGTAAGAACAGGTAAATCGATTAAGTAAACACCAGTACTATACAAAAAGGAAGATTGATTTCAAACCCTAATTTGGGGTAAGTGAAATCAATTAGCAATTAACGCCAGATTTAAAAACAAACATGCAAAAACAGTAAAAGGAACAATTAAATTACCGGAAACCTAAGAAAAAAAAGAAACACAAAGGCATATAGATGGAACTAATTAAAGTAAGTAAAATCGGTCAAAAAAGGAAAACCATTAAAGGTTGAAATATTTTTTGGCAAACTCTGTTAAAAATCAAAACCCTAATTCTAGGGTAGACAAGATCGGTCAGAAATAAAAACAGAAAAAGACTAGAAAATATAGAGATAGAAGTATTGAAATTTTAAAGGAGAAATACCAAAACAAACATAAAATCATTTCAAATCTGGAAAGATCTAAACCCTAAGTTTAGGATAAGTAACATATTCAACCAAAAATAGCCAGATTCGGTAAATAATAACATTAAAGAGAACCAGAATGAACCAAAACCTAGTTTATACAAAAATATTCGTACTCACAAGTATTGGAATGAACACAGACGTAAATAGCCAAGATATGAGAGACTTTGAACCTGATCTGGTTCGAGTTTCTTTGAGATACACTTGCCATTTGAGGCAGATGAGTCAAGTAACATCAAAGGCGGGTAGTAAGTAAAGAAACAAAGCCAAATAAGGCAGGGAATCAAGAGAGGATCCCATGAATAAGAGGGAAAATATGACGGCGGTCTAGGGTTTGAGAGGGTGAGGAAAGGAGAGGATAAGAAGAGGGCGGGTGGGGGAAATGTTTTAGGGTTAAGGGTGTTTGGTATATTTAGAATGGGATCTTCTGAGATCAACAACCAAGATTAGAGTTTTAGGTGGGGCGGGTTTAATTTGGACGGGTATAGGTATTGGGTAATTGGGTTAGGGTAATTGGGCTGTTTAGTATTGGGATGGGTAGGTCCGAAAATTAATTAGAAAAAGGCTATGTTTTAAATGCCCAATTAAACTAATAAAATAATTTATAAAAATAATAAATAAATGATAAAAATACCATTTTTATATGAAAATTATTTAAATAGTTATTACAAAGTTATTGCAATTATAGCCTAAAGATTCAAATATAATTATACATAAAATGATTAAAGCTCCATATGAATATAAATGATAGTAATTAAGTTAATAAATCATTATCAAAACTATTTGTAATGCGATTAGTAATTATTTTGATAATAAGATATCAGAATAAATTGGTTAAAAATCCTTTAAAAATTACAGAAAATTATGGAAAAATACTGGTTGATGCTCATGCACTATCTTCAAAGTATATATGTCTTTTTAAAATATATATGGGAAAAATTATGTATCAACATCAGCGACACGGAATGGGTATGGAGCCGGTACGAACAACTATCTCTCATTGATGGGAAAAGAATGAATGCAGTGTCACGGCCATCTCTACCAGAATAGAATGGCAAGGGCTTTCATTAAAAATGTTCGGTCAAGGCAATTCACATCAGAGAAATTGGTACTGAAACGGATCTTCCCACATCAGGATGAAGCAAATGGGAAATTCTCTCCCAACTAACAAGGCCCTTACATGGTTCACCGAGTATTAACATAAGGAGCACTTATACTTGGAGAAATGGATGAAGAGATCTGGCCAAAATCCATTAATTCGGACGCAGTCAAGAGATACTACATTGAAGATTATGTTTGCATTTTCTATTTGATGTAACTGAACTACGCTTGACCTGATTCCCGTTTAAGAGGGGATACGTAGGCAGCCCTGTGGGTTTGGTCACATAATAATAAAATCTCCATTATCCCTATGGTCTGAAACTGGGACAAGAACTCGAGCTTGCCGATCTAATCATATTGGAATCGCCAAGGAATGTATCACCAGAAGTACGCATTTCACTGGGGTCGAATTTTGTGGAGGATCCTCAAAATTCCGAATTAAGGGGGTTGCAATGTCTCAAAAGCATGTCACAGTCATCAATTCAAAAAGTTATTTGATCTCGTGCATTATCACATATTTCAAACAACTACATTTTTATAAACAAATTTATCAAATTCATGTTTTTTGAAATTTTGTTTCTATAGCAACCAGAAGTTACTCGGGGTGACTCAAGTGGGCCTCAAGACAAGAGCAAAGGCGAAGCAATGAATAGAGAGAACGAACCAACCTTTCCCCCTCAAAACTCACGATTTTTCTTTGGATGCAGGCACAATAAACATAATAGGAATATCTGCATTAACATACATACATCGAGATCACTATCTTCATTACGACAAAAAGTCACCAAACGCGAACACATCAAGCTAAGAAATGCGTTATTCTCTCGCATTTAGTCATTGCGTTTCTTACATAGGGCTAAGCACTTCCCTCCTTGTTGCCTAAGGTTAAGAATTGCCTTCCTTTGCATAATATTGAACATTGTCTCTACTCCTTACATAGGGCTAAACACTGCTCTCACATTGCATGAGGCTAAGAATTGCCTCCACATGGTATGAGGCTAAGCACTGCCTTTCTTTTCATGAGAGTAAGCACTATATCCATTCTTCGCACGAGACTAAGGACTGTATCCACATTGCATGAGTGTCACGCCCCAATATCGAGGGAGGAGACTGACGCCTGACTAGATGAACCCAGTCAAGCAGACCTGGATTGCCCTTTCTACCCAACGTATTGCCCCATGTTCATAACTTACATTATTCCATGTGAGTTAGACAATTTAGATCCAAAGTACAATTTAAAACATGAATCCATTTTTCCTCTTTTAACTTTCAACAATAGATAATCCAAAACATACAAGTTACATACAACCTTTCTGACTTGCGATCCACCATTACGAGTGAGTACAACTACCGCCCAAAATATACATATATATACAACCCACACAGTGTCTATGGAATCTCTAAGAGTACTAGGAGTTTTACATAGACTTGCCGGCAACAAGGCCCTGGCTATACCTTTTACATCATAAGCAAAAGAGGATAGTACAATCACACACGACCCCGAGAGGAAATGGGGCTCACCAAGACTGCTGAAGAGATGAAGAGGAGGCACCACTAATGGCAGGCTGAGCTACCTGCTATGGAACCACCTACATGCATATAAAAGATGTAGCGCCCCCGGCAAAAGGAACGTTAGTACCGTTGAATAGTACTAGTATGTATGAACAAAGTTTATTCTAAGTAAAATCAAATAGTACACAATTGGAGGACAGTTAGGACAACCACACAGATACCACATAAATATACAAAAACTCACATTAAAGATTTCACAGCTACTCATTTCAATTATTCATCCGTTCACATTTCACCCTTATTACCTCTCCACCCTTATTACTTCGTGTTGCGGTGTGCAACCTGATCCCACCGTACATTCGCATTTCACCCTTATTACCTCTCCACCCTTATTACTTCGTGTTGCGGCGTACAACCCGATCCCACCGTACAATCACATTTCACCCTTATTACCTCTCCACCCTTATTACTTCGTGTTGCGGCGTACAACCCGATCCCACCGTACAATCACATTTCACCCTTATTACCTCTCCACCCTTATTACTTCGTGTTGCGGCGTGCAACCCGATCCATCCGTACATTCACATTTGATAGCAACAACATCAAATCAATTAAATCACATTGATTTTCATCATCAAGAACATAAGTTTATATCAACCCATAACTATGTGAAACCAAGGCACAATGATCCTTACCAAACAGTGATTCATATATGGTGTTGCCAAAATTGATTTAACTCAACTAATTCAATTCACAATTTCTGTTCATCATTTACCGCACACGACCTTTAGCAGTTAAATACATTCCCTTATTAGGGTACATTAACATTCTTTCATTTAGTAGCACATACTCCCATATCGACATATTTGAACGTTTAGCAAGCCTCACACATGATAGGATAAGCACAGAGAATCACCCTTCATAATCTCAATTAGCATGGTAATCAACTAAGAAAACAGGGGATGAACTCTTACACCTAAACAAAGGCGGACAATCAATTCACATATGCTCAAGCAAGAAATTCTTACCGTGTCCTCGGACACCAAAAAGGTGACTCTATAAAGATTAAAGTTTTCCATACATACCTCAAATCGGAATTCCCATTTAGTTTCTATCACAATTCACCGAACCGTCTAGCACCGTCAATCTATTCCACAATGTGACATATTTCACTTAGAATTAGGAATCTTGAATTCAATTGGGAATTTTATCAAATACCATGTGACCCCTTAGATTACTAACCCCTTTTTTTAGTGAAAAATTACTTTAACTAGCTTCTTTTTACTAGGTCATGGAAGATTGTTCACATGCATGCAAAGTTTCAACTTTTCCTTTTCAAGAACCAACCTATGTGTGTTTTATTCATAACCAAAATCTGAGAATTAAAGGGAAATGGGGTGAAGACTTACCTCTTTGAGTGAAGAAGATGACACTAACTCGATAATTCCCGGACTTGTGTGACGTTTGGAGAATCAATTTGGGGAAGATGGGGACTTCTCTCTCTAGAACCCACTCTCACTTCTCTCTATTTGATCAGATGAGTGTTAAAAATGAAGGGGAGGGAAGTTTTATTAAACAGGGGGTCGGGTTTTAAATTTAGAAAATAGGAGCCCCGAAACAGAAATGCGGTTAGGAATGTGATCGCATGCGACCCTCCAGTGGGCCAAAATTGGAAAACCATCTGCCCAGGTATGCGACTACTATGCGGTTCGCATACCTGTTATGCTATCGCAAAGTGCGTCGCATAACCTCCTGCAAAAACCCTGGGGCAAGAATGTGACAACTATGCATTCTGCATACCCAAAATGCGATCGAATTCTGGGCCGCATAGTTGTCCTTAATTTGGACAGTAGGATGTCCAGGTATGTGACCACTATGCGGTCCGCATACCTATTATGCGATCGCATAATCACGCAATTCTGGAAAATTTTATTTTTTAAGCTTTGGGATACTTTTACTCAAAATGGGTCCGTTTTTAAGAATTTCTACAGTTATAACAACACAAGGACCTATTCGGGCATTATTTTAGACATGAAATTTTACGGGTCTTTACATCCTCCCCCACATAAAATCATTCATCCTCGAATGAGGATCGGGGGAATCGTTTTTGACAACACAATACGCAAAACCCCCAATTTCACTAGCTCCGATATTTTCTGGAAATTTTGCCAGAGTTTCCTTTGTAACTAGGCCTATATACCTGACAGAGAGCCCCCGAAACACATTTCCAATTTATTTCTACATAATGCAGTTAGTCTAAAAACTTGTATACAACCTTGTTACCTCAACAACTGGCACATATTCAATTACTTTAGCATGCCATATACACTTCAATTAATCATTACCAATCTACACTTCAATTAATCATTTAACCATCACATGAGTTTCACATAATTTCATTTACTCCAACCATTCGTACATAATTCAGTCATCCCATCAAATCATATACAATTCAATTTCTTCAACATGCTTGTACATAAGTCAGTTAACACCACAACTTGCATATCATTTAACTACCACATGACTTGCACATAATTTAGCGTACTTCGAAGAGTTGCATATTACCCAAATAATCACAACATACACAAATATGGCACAACTTGAGAAGTTACAATAATAAGGAAATTAGGAGAGTGAAGTGTTCTTGCAAAAAATTAAACACAAGGGTGTATTAACTTAGAGATGGCAGTTCTCATGGTCACTACTAGACTTGTTAAAACAAATGGGGATATTTTTCTTTTATTTCACTTTCCGCTTCCCACGTGGCTTCCTCGACTTGCTGACTTCGCCATAACACTTTAACAGAAGCAATTTCTTTGTTTCTCAATCTACGGACTTGCCTATCAAGAATAGCAACCGGAACCTCTTCATATGACAATTCTTCATTGATTTCAATGGTCTAAACTAGCATGATGGAAGCGGGATCTCCAATTACCTTCTTTACCATGGACACATGAAACACTAGATGCACTAATGATATTTCAGGGGGCAATTCCAGCCTATACGCTACTTGCCCTATCCTTTGAGCGATCCGATATGGCCACACATACCTTGGGTTCAATTTCCCTTTCTTCCCTTAACCGCATCACTCCCTTCATGGGAGACACCTTCAAGAATACCGAATCATCTACTTGAAACTCCAAATCTCTACAACAGACATCCGCATAGGATTTCTGACGACTCTGAGCAGTTTTCATCCTTTCCTGAATGACTCTAACTTTTTCCATTGCTTATTGCACACGATCTGGCCCTAGAAATTCTGCCTCACCAACCTCAAACCATCCAATCGGAGACCTACACCTCCTCCCGTACAATGACTCAAATGGGGCCATCTGAATACTAGTATGAAAGCTGTTATTGTAAGCAAACTCTATAAGCGGCAAGTGATCATCCCATCTACCCTTGAAATCTAAAACACAAGCCCGCAACATATATTCAAGCGTCTGAATAGTCCGCTCCGTTTGACCGTACGTCTGTGGGTGGAAAGATGTGCTGAGATTTACCTGAGTACCCAAACCTTGCTGAAATTTCCTCCAAAAGTTAGTTGTGAACTGGGTCCCTCGATTTGAGATAATAGAAACTGGATTGCCATGGAGTCTGACTATTTTTTTGATATACAGCTGAGCGTACTGTTCTGCAGTATCGATCCACTATTACCCAAATTGAGTCGAACTTACGTTGAGTGAGGGGTAACCCTACCACGAAGTCCATATTGATCATTTCCCATTTCCACATAAGTACTTCCATAAGCTGTGTCAACCCACCGGGCCTCTGATGCTCGACCTTCACTTGCTGACAATTCGGACACCTAGCCACAAATTCCGCCACACCCCTCTTCATACCATTCCACCAATAAATCTCCTTGAGATCGTGATACATTTTCGTAGAGACTTGGTTAACGGAATACCTAGAATTATGAGCTTCTTCCATTACCCTCTCCCGGAGATCATCCACATCTGGAACACATAACCTCCTTTGGCACCGCAATACACCGTCATCATTGCCGAGTGAAAAAGCTGAAATCTTGTGATCCAAAATTGGTTCCATCAATTGTGCCTAAGACGGATCCCTAAATTTCTTTTTCTTGACTTCCGCTACAAGCGAAGACTCTGCTCCATTACACACCACGACAATCCGCTCATCTGAGGTTGAAAGACAGACCCCTAGACTGGCCAACTGATAAACCTCCCGAGCCAAAGGCCTCTGACTAGCTTCTAAATGTGCCAAGCTAACCATGGATTTCCGACTAAGAGCGTCGACCACCACATTCTCCTTCCCTGGATGGTACAAAATATTCATATCATAATCCTTGAGCAATTCTAACCACCTCCGCTGCCGTAAGTTCAATTCCTTCTGCTTGAATAAATACTAAAGAATCTTGTGGTCTGTGAACACGTCCACATGGACCCCGTAAAGATAATGCCGCTAGATTTTCAATGCAAACACAACCGCTGCGAGCTCCAAATTATGCGTCGGATAATTCTTCTCGTGATTCTTGAGCTTCCTTGAAGCATACGCTATAACCTTATCACATTGCATCAATAAACACCCAAAACCAACTCTTGAAGCATGACAATAAACCACGAATCCCTCAGAACCTTCTGGCAAGTCAACATTGGCACCGAAGTCAATCTCGACTTCAATTCCTGAAAACTCTTTTCACAAGCATCAGACCACCGGAACTTAACCGCTTTCTGCGTCAGCTTGTTCAGTGGGGAGGCGAGGGTAGAGAATCCCTTCACAAAACTACGATAATACCCAACTATACCCAAGAAACTACGAATCTCTGTCGGGGTCGTTGGTCTAGGCCAATCTTTTACTGCTGCAATCTTTTGGGGATCAACCCGAATCCCTTCCCTGGAAACAACATGGACCAAAAAGATGACTGATTCTAGCCAAAACTCACATTTTGAAAACTTTGCATATAATTGGTGCTGGTGAAGAGTTTGCAGAACTGCCCTGAGGTGATTAGCATGATCTTCCCGACTTCGCGAATAAACAAGGATGTCGTCAATAAAGACAATCACAGAGAAGTCAAGAAATGGCTTGAAATCCCGATTCATAAGATCCATAAAAGTTGATGGGGCGTTGGTAAGCCCAAAAGACATTACCAGAAATTCAAAGTGCCCAGAGCAAGTCCTAAAGGCGGTCTTAGGAATATCCTGCTCCTTGATCTTTAACTGGTGATACTCGGACCGTAAGTCAATCTTTGAAAATAACCTATCACCTTGCAATTGATCGAAAAAGTCATCTATCCGAGGCAATGGATATTTGTTTTTGATAAAGACCTTGTTGAGCTGCCGATAATCAATACACATCTGAAGCGATCCATCCTTCTTTCTGGAAAAAAGAACCGGTGCGCCCCAAGGCGACACACTTGGCCGAATAAAACCCATTTCTAATAGATCTTTCAATTGTTTTTTTAACTCCCTCAATTCTGCTAGCACAATCCTGTAAGGTGGAATAGATATTGGTTGCGTATCTAGCAATACATCAATCCCGAAATCGATCTCTCTATCTGGCAGAATTCCAGGAAGCTCATCCGGAAACACTTCAAGAAACTCATTCACAACCGGCAGGGACTCGGGAGCAGGCACCTCTGATGTGGTATCCGCAACCCGGTCCAAATGATAGATGCATCCCTTCTTGATAATCTTGGAGGCCTTAAGATAGTAAATAAACCTACCTCTCGGCACAACATCATTCCCCTTCCATTCAATAACTGGCTCATTAGGAAACTCGAGCCTCATAATTCTGGTTCGGCAGTCGAGTTTAGCAAAGCACGAGTAGAGCCAATCCATTCCCATGATTACATCAAAATCTAACATATCTAACTCGATAAGATCGGCCGTGGTATCTCGACCACACACCGTGACAACACAGTTCCTATAGACTCGCGCGGCCGTGATAGAATCACCAACCGGAGCCGACATAGAGAACGACTCGTGAAGCTGTTCGGGTTCTATCCCAAAACGTGAAGCAATAAATGGAGTGACATATGACAATGAAGACCCGGGATCAATAAGAGCATAAACATCATGCGATTGGACAGTCAGAATACCTGTGACAACACTGGAGAAGGCTTCGCACTCTGGCGACCACTCAAATCATAGAACCGACTGGGTCCCCCTTGACCCCGTGCTCTACCCCTAGCTGCATCGCGCCCTGCTGGAGCTGGAGGGCATGCTGAAGATATGGCAGCTGAAGAACTGGACGGCTGAGCAACACCCATACCTATGCCCTGACTGGGTGCACGACAGCCTCCCTGAACATGGCCTCTCTCTCCGCATCTATAGCTCACCGGTATACCCAAGTAACATGGCTCATAGTGGGACCTCCTACACTTAGGGCATGGGGCCCTCCGCTGCTGCTTGAACCTCCCACCTGAATGACCGGACTGATGGAACCTCCTGTTGTCCTAATCGGGCCCAAAGCGACCTCCCTGCTGATAATTGTGCCCTGATGGCGGTGCACATTTGCCGAGGACTGAGAATAGGATTGAGATGGCCCTGATGACCCTCTCCCAAAGGCTGATCTCCCACCCCCAACTGAACTCCCAGGGTTGCCAACTGACCGGGCTCTACTACTGGTCTCTCTCTCCATTCGCATCTTCAATTTCCGAGCCTTCGTAGCCTGGGCAAAACCCACAATCTTACCACAGTTCATATCTGAATGCAAAGCAGTTGTAGCAGCCTCATTGACAACCAAGGGATCAAGCCCCTGAACAAACCGACAAACTCTGGCCTCCATAGTTGGCATCATGTGGGTAGCATACTTGGACAAGCGCACGAACTCCATATGGTACTCCCACACACTAATGTGGTCCTGCTTAAGGACCTCAAACTCTACAGTGCGGGCTGCCATAATCTCGGTAGGCAGGAAATGATCCATGAAAGCATCTAAAAACTAGACCCACCTCGCCGGAGGGCTCCCCTCTCCACGGGAACTCTCCCACATCTCAAACCATGAATATGGTGCCCCCTTTAGACGATTGGAAGATAACTCAACTCCCTCTATTTTAGTAGCCTTCATAACCCGGACAGTCTTATACATTTCATCTACAAAATCTTGAGGACCGTCCTCTAGGTCGGTGCCTGTGAACTCTGGAGGGGATAACCGCAAAAATGGTTTGACCCTAGAACCTGAAGAATCCCCTTGCTCGCTAGAGGACGCAGGGGCAGCCTGTGATCTTTGGGCCTGGGAGGCCACTAACTGAGTCAACATCTGAATAGCTCCCTTGAGGTCCCCATAAGAAATACTGGGACCGAAAGCTGGGATTGAGGAAGGATCAGAGACATCAGCGGGAGGGATTTCAGTACCCTCCCCTGGAGCAGGAATAAGGATAGACTGGCCTGGCACGAAGGAGTCAGGCAGATTCAAGGTCGGGGAATCATTCTCACCCGCACCATCAGATAAGGGATTTATGGCCACACTTGGGGTGGCATTGGCCTCTCGGCCGAATCGAGCTCTCTTCTTGGGCGCCATTTACTGAAAATTAGGACAATGCACGATTTAGATAGAGACATTCTCACCTTTCACTTCATCGCACGATACCGAGTAACAATGAAAGGGTATTTTCCTAAATGTCCATGCAAACCCCTAATTATATATGTGGTCGACAACACACCGATAAGAAGGGCTCTACTAGACACGGCTCTGAGACATCCTAGGACACTTTTAAAACCTTAGGCTCTGATACCAAGTTTTTCACGCCCCAAAATCGAGGGACGAAACCGGCACCTGACCAGATGAACCCAGTCAAGAGGACCTGGATTGCCCTTTCTACCCAACGTATTGCCCCGTGTTAATAACTTACATTATTCCATGTGAGTGACAATATAGATCCAAAGTACAATTTACAACATGATTCCATTTTTCCTCTTTTAACTTTAAATAATAGATAATAAAAAACATACAAGTTACATACAACCTTTATGATTTGCGATCCACCATTACGAGTGAGTACAACTACCGCCCGAAATATACATATATATACAACCCACACAGTGTCTATGGAGCTTCTAAGAGTACTAGGAGTTTTACATAGACTTGCGGGCAACAAGGCCCCGGGTATACCTTTTACATCATAAGCAAAAGAGGATAGTACAATCACACACAGCCCCGAGAGGAAATGGGGCTCACCAAGACTGCTGAAGAGATGAAGAGGAGGCACCACTAACGGCGGGCTAAGCTACCTACTATGGAACCACCTACATTCATATAAAAGATGTAGCGCCCCCGGCAAAAGGGACGTTAGTACTGTTGAATAGTACTAGTATGTATGAACAAATTTTATTCTAAGTAAAATCAAATAGTACACAATTGTAGGACAATTAGGACAACCACACATATACCATATAAATATACAGAAACTCACATTAAAGATTTCACAGCTACTCATTTCAATTATTCATCCATTCACATTTCACCCTTATTACCTCTCCACCCTTATTACTTCGTGTTGCGGCGTGCAACCCGATCCCACCGTACATTCACATTTGATAGCAACAACAACCAATCAATTAAATCACAGGGGATGAACTCTTACACATCAAGCAAGAAATTCTTACCGTGTCCTCGGACACCAACAAGGTCCCTCTACAAAGATTAAAGTTTTCCATACATACCTCAAATCGGAATTCCCTTTTAGTTTCTATCACAATTCACCGAACCATCTAGCACCATCAATCTATTCCACAATGTGACATATTTCACTTATAATTAGGAATCTTGAATTCAATTGGGCATTTTATCAAACACCATGTGACCCCTTAGATTACTAACCCCCTTTTAGTTAAAATTACTTTAACTAGCTTCCTTTTACTAGGTCATGGAAGATTGTTCACATGCATGCAAAGTTTCAACTTTTCCTTTCCAAAAACCAACCTATGTGTGTTTTATTCATAACCAAATCTGAGAATTAAAGGGAAATGGGGCGAAGACTTACCTCTTTGGGTGAAGAAGATGACCATAACTCGATAATTTCCGGGCTTGAGTGACGTTTGGAGAATCAATTTGGGGAAGATGGGGACTTCTCTCTCTAGAAACCACTCTCACTTCTCTATTTTTATCAGATTCCTGTTAAAAATGAAGGGGAGGGGTGTTTAACTAAATAGGGGGTTGGGTTTTAAATTTAGAAAATAAGAGCCGCGACACAGAAATGCGATCACATTCCTGCTATGTGGTCCGCATTCCTGTCACAGAATTGGCCCTCCAATGGGCCGAAATTGGAAAACAATTTGCCCAGGTATGCGACCACTATGCTATCCGCATACTTGTCATGCGATCGCATAGTACATCGCATAACCTCCCTCGCAAAACCCTGGGGCAAGAATGCGACAACTATGCGGTCCGCATACCCAAAATGTGATCGCATTCTGGGCCGCATAGTTGTCCTTAATTTGGACAGTAGGCTGTCCAGGTATGCAACCACTATGCGGTTCGCATACCTGTTATGCGATCGCATAGTGCGTCGCATAACCACGCAATTCTGGAAAATTTTATCTTTTAAGCTTTGAGATACTTTTACTCAAAATGGGTTTGTTTTTAAGAATTTCTACAGTTATAACAACACCGGGACCTATTCGGGCATTATTTTAGACATGAAATTTTACGGGTCTTTACAATAAGTCTAAGCATTGCCTTTCCTTGCATGATACTAAGCACTGTCTCCATTCTTTGCATGAGACTAAGCATTGTCTCCACATTGAATAAGGCTAAGCACTGCCTTTGTTTGCATGAGACTAAACAATGTCTCCATTCCTTGCATGAGGCTAATCACTGCCCTCATCATTGCATAAGGCTAAGCACTTTTTTTTATTTGCATGAGACTAAACATTGTCTCCATTCCTAGCATGAGGCTAAGAATTGCCTCCATTATTGCATAAGGCTAAGTATTGTCTTCCCTTTGCATGAGACTAAACACTGTCTCCACCTTGCATATGGCTAAACACTGCCCTCACTTTGCATGAGAGTAAGCGTTGTCTTCATATTTCATAAGCCTAAAACATTGCATTTCCCAAACTAAGCACCATCAACATCCATTGCTTGAGGCTAAGCATTGCTTTCATTATTGCATAAGGCTAGGAACTGTCTTTCCTTACAGGAGAGTAGGTATTGTCTCCGCCCTTTGCATTGGGCTAAGCATTACCCTCATCTCATACAAGACTAAACCTTGTCTTGTCTCGTTCTCGCATATGACTAAGCATTACATGTCTCTTCTATCAAACGATTGATATCATCGTATCTTTGCATTTCAAGGGCTGAAACATCGACATATTGTCCGAAAGCGCCATAGACTAAGGTCATCATTCTCATAGCATGAAGACATCATGCCATGGTCGGAGGATCTCTCAAAATCACATATCATTATTCAAAGGCGTCATAGTCAAGAGGAACCATCCTCATGGCCCGAGGACACTATTCAATGGCCTGTGAATCCCTTAACATACTCTTCATGGCCCAGGACGTCATGGTCTAAGGACATCATCCTCATCGTCCGAAGACAACCTTCATGTCCGAAGGGAATTTGCATAATGTTTAATTTCCGCAATAACCCATATATATTCGCGTGCATCGTGTTTTACGTTTTGTAGGTAACTGTTGATACCCAATTTTTCCTCAAAATATTTTCAAACCTGTATATAAGCTTTCAAAATCACTCTTTGCAATAATGAATATTTTTCCTAATTTTTCCATATTTTTATCTGAATCATTTCCCTATTTATTTAATATTTTATATCTAAATAATTCATAAATTGTGCTCTAAATAATCTCAAAATATTTTCCAATTCAGTATGTCATTTATAATCACTTTTTATTTGTTAAAATTCAATTATTTTATAAATTGGATAATTGAGTCTTATTTAATTGCAATTACAATTATTTTGCAATTATGACCTAATTAGACTTTTTATACCTTTAAAATTCGAATGTTTCTTACATTTTTAATTTTGTCTAATTATTGTAATTGGATTTATTTGAACTTAATTTCATTTTTTATACAATTATTTATTATGTTTTATTAATTAATCATCCTATTTTATTGGGTATTTTACATTTAGCCACTCTTATTTAAAACTTAGTCTAAAATTAAACACAAATCCCAGCCCAATTGCACCAACCCACTATCCAGGCCCAAACCTTTACCTGCCCGACCCAACTCNCCCCCCCCCCCGTCTCTCATTTTCCAAGACTACACTCTCTCTCTTCTCGTCTCTTCTGCTCCCTCATCTCTCTAGAGCCTTCTGGGCTCTTCATCTTCTTTGATGGCTTCCACCGCCTCTCCGGCCACCTCCAGCCTTTCCCTTTTTGATCACCAGCCACCATGACGCCCCGTCTCTCCGACTCTCTTCATCTCTGAGGACCTTTAAAGACTTCAACCATGCCAGACGGCCATGGAAGTTCCTGCCTGGGTTGTTTCCGGCCTGTCTCCGGCGAGGTTCGATGCAATGGTGCCATAGCCACCACCATCTCTAAGTTCTACAACAGGTTCTCCAATTTTCTCCAGGTTCTCTTGAAACCCTAATTTTTTCCTAAAACCTCTTAAATCTCGTGTTTTCTTAACGATTCCTACTATTTCTTTATGTTCTACTTTATTATCAACTGAATCTTTGAGATTCAACAACTTTTAAATGTTTTACTTCCCTTTTAAAATTAGGGTTTCTCAGAAACTTGTAGGCTTGTTTAAAACCGAGCTTTTCTTTGTGTATTGAGTTGATTCTTTGCATATTGGGACTGATTCTATGGCTTCTACTATCTTTTATCTCGTTTGTGTTAAAAACCCTAAACTTCTATGTATGGTTCTATACTAGCATCATTGTTTGTCTCTTTTTGCCTAAATCTCTATGATTACCTTACCTTGAATATGTTCTACTGCGTTTCTTAGCCTATGTTATGCTTGTGACTACCTAGTTTGTTAAGACTTGCATCTTTTCTAGCATTTGTTCAGTCTGCTTGTTTACTATGCCAGAACATTCATGTCTATGTATGTGATTGTGGCTCTTATGTAATAGACCCTAGAATCAATACTTAGAGGGGTAGATTGACAAATTTTCTTTTAAAAACCCTAAGCTTTTATTCAAATTGATTGATTCGTATGTGATGATTTATTCTTACTGGCTATTTTCTTAGTTATGATATTTTGAACCTAGCCTTAATTGACTACCCTATACTTAGTGAACTCTGATTCCTTCATTACTGATCACGTACTGATTGTTATTACCTTATATGTCACTGGTTTTACCGTTTGAATTTGAATCCCTTAACTTAAGGGATTACTTGTCTTAATGGCCTACTGATTGATATGAGTTCCTTAATTACCATGCTACTATGATCCTTTCCTTATTTAATTTGGTACAGCCTTCTATTTACCTTATATGCTATGTGTTCTTTACCATTTTTAGAGTTTTGAATCCCACGATTCAAGGGAACCGCGTATTCTTTCTCACTGATTGATTCTGCCTTCTCTTATTTGTGATTCTTACTTTTTGTGATCACCTATTATCAACTATAAGTACTCTTGCTCCTTCATTGAACAAACATCGGTCGAACATCAATCTAAACTCTCTCTATACTACTCTTTCTTGTGTTCTTTCTCTTGTTCTCTTGTCTCTGTTTGCTGCTCTTTACTCCTGCTTATTATTAGTTGGCTGTTAAGCCAAGGCTAATATTATGCTATCACTTTGCTCTCTTCTGCTTGCTCTTTGCTCTCATCACTGGTATGTTCTAGTTTAAGATTACATCATCCTAATCAATGTTTCACTGTTGGTTGAGGTTCTTATTGTTTCTTTTATGCTTTTACTTGTGGTTCTATTGCCTACCATGTAACTAGCATGTCTACTCCTTTTCTATGATCTCTCTTCTTCTTCTAGCTTAGCATGACTCCTGTTCTGTTCTCTGTGGTTCATTATGTCCTATATAACTCTTGACTGTGTGGTTACTCTCTTCTCTTTGCATATCCAGCATCCTTCGATGTTATTTTCTTAGAAATCGTCTGACTTCTAATGCTTGGGTATTCCCAGACTTTGTATCCCTACCTATAATATGTGATGAATCTGTAACTTTGTTCTAAGTGCTAATTATGTGCAAATGTACTGCGACCACTACTTGTCCCCAACCCCTTTCCCTGTTTGTGATTGTTTGTTGAGTTATGACTATTCTGTTGTTTCTCTTTCAAGTTGGTTTTCATTAAAATCCTTTTATTATCTCTGAAGCTATGTTATTTCAAACTCCCTTTCAAAACTAAACTCTTAGCACTTCACACTATTCTTAGACCTTTAGGTTCCACCTCCCTCAGTGTGAGAATTGCCTAAGGACCTTGAGTTCCCTCTGAACTTTGACACACTGAGGCAGGTTACTCTACACTGCACATATCTCAACTTAGGCAATTGTTGGGTGCTGGTATTGGCCAGGGCTTTTACAAGGACCTTTGGGAGCTTTGCCGCACCCAGGATATGTAAGCTTGTGAAACTTGAAAGGGGTGAGGCTGGAAGATTGGGCCTGTTTGAAGGCTCCCTATAGAATAAATTCTTGTTTTCCTTTTTATAATTACTGTAATTCATTCGATATGGGCTGTAATAATTTGTAAACAAACTAGTGGGGTTGTATAGTGAAATGGGGAGGGGGTTATGCATGTTTAGTTAAGTAATGGGTAGAAATCATGACTATAGGATTTACTTCTTGTGTGTGTAATAATGTCATGTTTAGGACATGCATATCATTAGAAACCATGCTTAGGATTCTTTATTTCAGCACACATATATTATATTCATGCCACCTGAACCGTGTTTCCAGGTTATAACTCTAAACGAATAATCAAATGTAATGCTCATCCATTTATAACCATGCCATATAGAAGCCATGTTTTAAGATGATACTTTGTGCATTAGATATCCTGCCTGTAGGATTTTTATTTGTCAGAACTTGAATGCTTAGTTAACCTGTCTATAATATAATAACCTCACTAAAATATGGTCAAAACGTTTTTGCAAATGTATCATCACTTATGTCTTTTAAAATAGAGTCAAAGTAAGCATGTTCACCTTTAGGCAAATATACGACGCCTAGGCAAACTTTAGGCCTAATGCGTAATTAAAATCAAATCAACTATGCTGGGTTTAATCTGCCTCTTTTGGAAAATCCCAAACTCTGATTCTGCTTTCTTGGAATCCACTCTATTTTTACTAAACTCCTATGCTGCTTTTAAAACAATTTTGACACTGTGCGCTTTCTTACTTCTCATTACTGACTTCAGGATTTCTGATTCCTATCCTATCTTCAAACTGTTAAGTTTTTCAGAGTTACTTCATTATATAAAGTTGTTCTATTTCTGAATACATGTTAAACCATTTTCTAAAAACGATGTGATAAAGTCCTATGAACTACTGGATTTTTGTACTCACTTTTGGATTATTGAATTTCAAATAAACGCACTCCTGCTCAACTTACTGATTTTCTGAAAGTTCTCTAAATTGATGTGTACTCCTGAAAGTTGGTATTTCTGAATCCCTCAGCCCCAGTTAAATCTTCTGCCTTCATTAAGGTTTTCCAACTCAAGTCCCTACTGTTTTACTAAAATTCCTGTTTTCGAACTCCCATCTTAAGACTTTAATTGTGTTTGACACATGCTATTTACATGTCTATTTGTGGAGGGGTCTGTGAGCCTTTACTTGTCTTTATATGCTCCTTTATATGTGTTGTCCTACTTTCTTTTGTATGTCGCTTAGTATTTTATCCTTTACACCTGAGGGTTCAACCTAGTCCCCGCCTTTGTAGGAACAGTAGTCCCAACTACCCTCCGGGACTTATAGGATGGGACGGGTGATAGCACGCAATAAGCATTCGTGACCAACACATGCGCTTTAAATAACCTTTACGGGATGGGAAGGGTAGAATACGGATATGATGACAGGTGCACCAATACCACGTGTATTTATTTCACCTGAACGTAACTGACATATCTTCATGTTTTCTTTGTAACCGCTTTCCATTATAACTGTTGTATTTCCTTTCTTTACTGTTTTCCTCAACGTGAAAATACATGCTTATCTGTTTTAATGCTTATTACTACATATCATGCTCCGCATTCATGTTCCACTCGTGCCAAACAAATCCTATAGCAATGCTTACAATGAGTGGTTGCGCTATTCCCATATTACTACCCCTAAATTCGGAAAGGCGTATTTGCGGTAAACTGAGTCGATCAGCGGTGCAGTCGACAGTTCCGTGCCTTCCCCCTTGAGTTGTCCGCTCAAGGGTACCAGTCTAAAACCCTAATAGAAACCTTACTCTATTGTATGTTGCAAGCATCATGGTCAAACCTAGCCAGGCTAACGTGTTGTCCGCACAATAGCTTTTAAGATAGCCTTGTCCAAAGTCCATTGGGTTTCCCTGGAACCCAAAAGGACGCCTTCACGTTTTGTGCGTTTATTTGGAGAACTTAAATGCTCATTGCTAATTATTGATATTAAATAGTCGAGTCCGGTGGGGGTAAGGGCCTAACCTTTTTATTTTGCAAAGATGAGGCACGAGGTCCCCAGATTCGGCATGGTCACTAATATCCACCCAAAACTTCTAAATTGGTGGGAAGACTTGCATTCAAGTGACAAAACAGCAGTCAGAAAACACCTGGGCAACTTGCCCTCTCTTTTGGACATTCAGCCTAATAACATGATGATAGAGGCTGCCACCTTATTTTGGGATTGTGATCGATCGATTTTTCGATTTGTGAATAATGAGATGACACCACTGCTGGAGGAGATAGGGGGTTTAGCTGGTTTTCCTTGGGAGTGTCAAGGGTTATTGATTCCTGAAAACCGAACAGGCCAGGGTTTTCTCAAAATGATGGGACTCAAGAAGAATTCAGATTCAGTCTGCTTGGAAGACTCGTACATCCCTTTTGACTATTTGTATGAGAGGTATGGCCGTAGTCCGTCTTACCGCACATATCAGGAAGAGTTCGCCCTCACCTCTCTAGGACACATTCACCGCGGTGTATTCTTCTTCATATTCTGTTTTTTGGGATTGATGGTCTTCCCGCCAAAGAAGGGGAGAATCTACACCACATTGGCTATGGTTACCAAGACTTTGATGGAAGGGATCGACAGACAAGATTTCAGCATTGTACTCATGATTGTTGCTGAGATATACCGCGCTTTGGAGAACTGTCAACGAGGAGCGAAACATTTTGAGGGTTGCAACCTGCTACTTCAGCTTTGGCTCACCGAGCATTTGCAAAGGGGTGACTACCGTCAAGACATACATAGGAGAATTTGGGATGATCACACTGATTTCCATCACCCAAAGCGTATGAACTACATCCCCGACATGTTTGCACAGCCAGAAAATGCCAAGGGATGGGTTGAGTTATTGGGAGATATGACCGAGGATCAAATCCAATGGATGTTCGAGTGGTTCCCGACCGACGAATTCATCATCGGACTAGAGATACCCCGTTCCTGATATTGATTGGTCTTAGAGGGACATACCCTTACGTCCCGATTCGCGTCATGAGGCAGGCAGGGAGGAAACAAGTCATTCCAAGGGTCGAGAAAATGAGTCATCTCAGGGCGGACTTCCAAGATGACGATAGCCCTCGCAAATATCAAGCTCAGCAATTGTGGCACTGCAGGATCCGGTTGGAGAATGATATTATTGAACCTGACAGGTATCACGTCGGTTGCTCTTCTTACTATCTGGGATGGTTGGAAGATAACTGGGGTGGAAATATTGAGACAGGTTTCGCTCAAGGACATAGGGTCATAGACGAGAAAGCCGAGGCAACAATTAGGTTCAACCAGCTACGCAAAAGGCTCCGTGACGGTGAAGAAGATCATCCCAAAATCCACATAGCCAACAAAAAGCTGATCGAGGAATGGAAGGACATGGCCATCACTTCCACCCAGAGGCTAGCACACTTGGAACGAGGCATAGTTGACTTGGAGGAAAAGTTCCTTAGGAGGATCGAGGCTTGTCAAATGACCGAGGAAACTGAAGTAGGAATTCTAGCCAAGACCTACTTACTGCTGGGACTCCGCGAGATGGGAATGTTGATCAAAGCAAGTAGAGGTGCCGAGTCTGGGGAAGGTCCTTCTGAGACCAAATAGATAGGATTTGTCTTTACTTTGCTTTTGATGTAATAAGGCCATTGGCCATTAATGACATTTTGCATTTTCCGTATGTTTAGAATCAAGTTGGATTTGTCTATTTTATCATCAATAAAATGAGGCATATAGTATTTAAGTTCTCCGAATTAATTTGTCGCTAGGCCTACCTCGGGCATAAAGAGGTTCCCCAACTTAGGATGCGTTTTACATTTTCGTATCACGTGTTTAAATTATCATAATATTCATTATATCTTAACTAACTTCACTGCCTTTTGTTAGTTATTCCCCTTCCCCAAAGGTTAGTTCGTGCACTCTGGCATCAACAACTTATTGCACCAGATCAAAGGGCCTTCCTCCTACTCCTCCTCCCAGTCCTCGCAAAGGAAAAAGCAAGGGTAAAGCTAAAATGGCAGATGTAACCGGTACTAGAAAAGACAACAGGGATGAACAGGTTGAGATCATTGATGGTCAGGGTATTCAGGTTCTGCACGAGGATATGTCTCCACTAGAGAAGAAGCTGCTGAAGTTCTAAGAGGAACTTGACAAAGTCAAGAATTTGGCCGACCTATCATTATCCCTCAACGTTCCAGACGTTCACTTCCTAAATACTCTGAACCCTACCTTACCCCAAAACATCCCAAAAAAACCCAATCACCCCAAAGATCTCGTTCCACCAGCACCACGCAACACATATCACTACAACACTCCACTTCCCCAAGATCAGACGAGGGACCACTTCCAGGCTTATGACAACCCCATTTATGTTGAAACCATAGCTCATTCCGCACCGCATACCTATGAGTCTGACGAGAAGGACAAGCTCATCAGGAATCTGGCCGAGGAACTCAAGAAATTGACCAACCGAGTTCAGGGCGTCGAAGGAGTTAAAGGGGTTGAGGGATTGAATTATGAGGACCTTTGCATACAGCCTGATGTTGAACTGCCCGAGGGGTACAAAACTCCTAAGTTCGAGATGTTTGATGGTACTGGTGACCCAAGAGTCCATCTGAGGACTTACTACGACAAATTGGTCGGCGTGGGAAAGGATGAAAGGATCCGCATGAAACTCTTCATGAGGAGTTTGAAAGGTGATGCACTATCCTGGTACATCAATCAAGATCCAAAGAAATGGATCAATTGGGTGAATATGGCAACAAACTTCATGGATAGATTCATATTCAATACGGAGAATGCACCGGATGCGTTCTACATCCAGAACTTGAAGAAGAAACCAACTGAGACTTTTCGTGAGTATGATATTCGTTGGAAGAAGAGCAAATGAAGAAATTCTTCGTGCACGCTCAGGATCCTCGGTACTATGAGAGGCTGATGATGGTCGAAGGGCACAAGTTTTCTGATATCATCAAGTTGGGATAGAGAATCGAGGAAGGCATAAAAACGGTATGGTTACTAACTTTGAAGCCTTACAAGCTACCAACAAAGTTCTGCAATCCGGTGGTGTGTCCAAGAAGAGGGATGTAGAAGCCGTGATGGTGGCACAGCAAGCCAAGTCTCCTCCCAAATATCAAGTATACCCCGCACCTTCCTTCACTTACCAACCAGCTCCAAGTTACCAAGCACCTTCACCTCAATACCAGACAGCCTCACCCGCCTACCAAACTCCACCATCCACATATCAGCCTACCTCGCCCAGATACTCACAACCAGCTCCCGTCTATAATGCCTACAACTCCCAACCTTCTCACTATCAATCACCCCCTAAGCGCCAAAACTTCCCGAGACCTCGCCCACATTTCGACCGTCGTCCACCAAAAAAGTATACTGCCATAGCTGAACCCATTGACCAATTATATGAAAAGCTTAAAGCCGCTGGTTATGTCACACCCATCCCCGCTGTCATCCCCGAGAACCCATCTCAGTGGGTCAACCAAAACAAAACCTGTGCTTACCACTCTGGTATAAAAGGACACACTATCGAGGAATGTCGTTCCCTGAAAGACAAGATACAAATCCTCATAGATAACAAGATCATTGTAGCCAAGGACCCTTCTCCTAATGTTGACAATAATTCGCTGCCTGACCATAAAGGCGGTGTCCACGTGATTGAGGTTGAAGATGATTGGGATCCTGAGGGATCAATTGGGATAATTGCCGAGGGTGATAGGAAGAAGCCTGCGATTACTTTTAATAATGCGGTCGCGGACAAAGTCGGCCACGACTTTCTTAGTAACTTCTTTGTAAGATGCAGCTTCGACCCATTTGGTGAAATAGTCAATGGCAACCAGAATGAACCTGTGTCCGTTGGAGGCTGCAAGCTCAATTGGTCCAATGAAATCCATGCCCCAAGCGGCAAACGGCCAAAGTGAACTTGTTGCATTAAGCTCGATGGGAGGTACCTTTATCATATCCCCATGTATTTGACATCGATGGCATTTGCGGACATACTGGATGCAGTCTGTTTCCATGGTCATCCAGAAATAACCAGCCCGAAGTGTCTTCTTTGCTAGAACAAACCCGTTTATATGAGGACCGCATGTACCAGCATGTATTTCCTCCAACAGCTTCGTCGCTTCCTTTGCCTCGACACATCTTAGTAAACCCAGATTGGGAGTCCTGCTATATAGGATTCATCCGCTGTGAAAGAAGTTCTTTGATAACCTTCGAAGAGTACGCTTTTGAGTGGCGTTTGCAAGTTCTGGGTACTCTCCCTCTGCCAAGTACTCCTTAATGTCATGAAACCAAGGCTTTCCATCTGCTTCTTCTTCAACGTGCGCACAGTAGGCCGGCTGATTGTTAATTCCCACCGGGATAGTATCAATGAAGTTCTTATCTGGATACTAGATCATAGATGACAAGGTGAATATGTCCTCATACTCCCTTAAAAATTCTGTATATTCCTCATTTTCTGACGGTGACAGATGAATGATGATGCGTGTTTCTTTGACGTTCTCTGCATTTCCCAGGTTGACGACCTCAGTCTCGTCCAAGTTAGACTTAGTTCTATTCTCAAAGTTCTCGACTTCTTTAATAATATCCTCAGGTATATCATCCTCGTCTGACTCGGAATCCATTTGTTGCATTGCCTCATTGCATGTCACAGTCGTCGGTTCATCAAAATAAGTAATAGTAATGCTGTATAAAGTAAAGTAATGGGGAGGAAAACAGTAACAAATATATATAAGTAAATGTAAGATTTATAAAGATATTGGAAATGCTTTGATAAATTGAGTAATTGTTTGAACATAAGAGCTCTTTCTGCAGAAATTAAAAATGCGAAAAGGAAGGAAATTCTTTAAATAAACTGTAAATAATGTTTGTTTTGTTAGCCTTGTTACCCCGAGGCTCGACGGGCTTTGGTTGTCCTGACGAACCAATTGTTGAGATGTGATCCCTTGCTCACGACTTGTATGGAAGGGCCTTCCTCCCCCTCCTCTTCAAAAATGACGCAGCAGTCCATATTCTCATCATCCAGAAATAAATCCCTTATTGCCGCTAGCGCTTCTTCTTCGTCTGTACCATATATGATGTCAGCTGGCTGGAAAGTCTGCTCTATGCGGGGTATTGTCTTCTCCAATGGGTAGTAGGGGCCGCGCCATGGTGGCGACCAGTCCTTGAACTCCTTCCAAGTGTATTCGTACCCTAGACCAAAAGTAGTACCGTGCTTCTTGAGTGTTATTGGCTTTGTTATTCCTTGAAGATGCTTACCGAGCCCTTTACCTGGCTCGTACCCTTGCCAGTTCAATATGCTTTCTGTCTTACTGCCCCACCACTTGTCTTTGTCAATAGCGTTAACACGATCTATGTTATGATAGATTTCTCTACCCAACTTCCTCCTTCCATCGATGATCGAAAAGGTCTGGCGACCGTAGATATGGTTGCTACCGTCGCCATGAATGATTACCTTTTGATGGTTCCATTCAAACTTCACATCTTGATGTAGGGTGGATGCCACGGCCCCAGCCGCGTGGATCCAAGGTCGTCCCAATAGTAAGTTGTAAGATGTAGGCACATCTATCACTTGGAAATCCACATCGAACCAAGTTGGTCCCATCTGTAAGCATAAGGTAATTTCTCCTATGGTGGGCCTTTGCGAACCGTCGAAGGCCTTTACGTTGATCTCTCCTTCCTTTATCTCATGTAGACTCTTTCCCAATATCTTGAGTGTGACCAGCGGACAAATGTTGAGACTGGAACCCCCGTCAATTAGGATCCTTGTGATGAAATGATCCTCACATTTTACGGTGATGTGTAATGCTCTATTATGACCTAGCCCCTCGGGTGGTAGCTCATCTTCATGGAAAGTGATCATGTGACTCTCCAGTATCTTGCCCACCATATTGGCCATTTCCCCACTAGTGATATTGTTTGGCACGTATGCTTCACTCAACACCCTTAGCAAAGAACTCCTGTGAGTTTCAGAGTTTTGTAACACGGAGAGGATGGATATCTGAGCTGGCGTTTTGTTCAACTGGTTGAGGACTGAGTATTCCTTAGCTTGTATCTTTCTCCACTAATCATCAAAACCTGTTTCAATGATGGGGGGGACGGTTGTTGGCCTGCTTGATAGACGGCCAAATGCTCAGGGGTATTAACTCTGCCAGTTCTTGCCATACCATGAGAGGTGATGGCTTCTTCAGACTTGCTTTTACCTTTCCTCCTTGCTTCAGCGGTATAGTCCCACAGAATGCCATCTGAGTAAAAGGGAGTCGTTGTCGACATTGTCACTGGAATAGGTGTGGTCATTCTTATACCTGTCGGAGTATATGTTATAGATGGCCGGATTGCAACTTCAAGTGGTCGCACAAACTCGACTTCGATCGGCCCTGGGGCTTTTCCCTCGGCGAGTGGCTTTGATTCAAACTCAAGTGGAATGGACATGTTTACCTCAACTTCCTCAGACGGCTGCATCTAGACCACGATCGTTGGGGTATCGCACCACGATTCACACATCAACCGGGGAAACTCCTTACATGTTGGTATACGGTACAGAAGCCGTCATTCCTGCTGAAGTGGAAATTTTGTCGTTGAGAATTATGCAAGAAGCCAAGATCAGCGACACAGAATGGGTAAGAAGCCGCTATGAGCAATTGGCCCTCATAGACGGAAAGAGAATGAACGCGGTTTGTCATGGTCAGCTATATCAGAATAGAATGACCCGAGCCTTCAACAAGAAAGTCAAACCAAGACGATTCACACCGGGGCAGCTGGTGTTAAAGAAAATCTTTCCTCATCAAGACGAAGCAAAAGGGAAATTCTCTCCCAATTGGCAAGGCCCGTACATGGTTCACCGAGTACTAACAGGAGGAGCACTCATACTGGCAGAAATGGATGGAGAAATTTGGCCTAAACCAATCAATTCAGAGGCAGTCAAGCGCTACTATGTGTAAGTATTATGCTTCTATTAATGCTGTAATTGAATTACGCCTGACCTGATTCCCGTTTAAGAGGGGATACGTAGGCATCCCTATGGGTTCGGTCATATTTTAATAAAATTTTCATTTTCCCCACGAATGGAAATTGGGGCAGATTTTTGGGGAGGGACCTCAAAGTTCCGAAGCAAGTTCAGCCAAGCACCGCACCAGTAACAGCCAGAAGCCTTCACCCATGGAAACTGGGGCAAAGTTTGAGGAGGACCCTCAAATCTCCGTAGCAAGAGAGGTTGCAAGGTCTTGAACCACGTCATGGTCGTCGGTTCATCCAAAGAAAACTATTCTTTTCTATATATCATATTTTATAAAACCATGCATATTTATTTCTCAGAAATAGCTTGTTTTAGAAATGCTACCCCTGTGGTACAAACAAAGTCATCATCATCAAGCATATAGGTCGATCCGAGCCAGCAGGGATACGAACTAACCCTTCCCTCTACAAAATTCACTATTTTCTTTGGATGCAGGCACAAATACGGCAAAAGCCCAAGACATCCCATATCCCCACAAGACGCATGCTTCTCAAGGATACGCTCTCAAACTCATCGCACATGCCAACACTTACTACTATCATCATTGCAAAAGATACTTCATTCACAACAGTCATATTATCGCACTTTATCATCAGCTAAGAACTCTTACTATCACTATTATTTTCTGCATTGCATGAGGCTACCTTTCTGCCTCTCGAGACTAAGATCTGTCTCCATCTTGCATGAGGTTAAGCTCTACCTCCATTTGCATTCGTATATTTGCATGAGGCTACCTTTCTGCCTCTCGAGACTAAGCTTTGTCTCCATCTACATGAGGTTAAGCTCTACCTCCATCTGCATTCACATCTGCATAAGTCTACCTTTCTGCCTTCCGAGACTAAGCATTGTCTCTCTACATTTTTTTCTCACATTGCATAAGGCTACATTTCTTCCTCTCGAGACTAAGATCTATCTCCATCTGCATGAGGTTAAGCTCTACCTCCATCTGCATTCACATCTGCACAAGGCTACCTTTCTGCCTTCCGAGACTAAGCATTGTCTCTCTGCATTTTTTTCTCACATTGCATAAGGCTAACTTTCTACCTTCAAAGACTAAGCGATGTCTCTCTCTGCATTCACATCTGCATAAGGCTACCTTTCTGCCTTCCGAGACAAAGCATTGTCTCTCTGCATTTTTTTCTCACATTGCATAAGGATAACTTTCTGCCTTCCGAGACTAAGCGTTGTCTCTCTCTGCATTCGCATTTGCGTATGGCTACCTTTGTGCCTTCTGAGGTTAAGCTCTACCTCCATCTGCATTTACTTCTTGCATAAGGCTATTATTCCGCCTTATGAGGTTCTACGCTACCTCTCTCCGCATCTTATTGCACTACACTAAGCTCCTTTCCTACCTTTTCAAAGCAGTCACCTTTCGCTACCTTATTTATTTACGCCTTCTTTCGGGCTAAGCTCCGCCCACTTTCTTTTCGCAAATCGCAAGACTAAGCTCTGTTTTGCAACGTCATATCACTGCATTATTCATGGGCTGAAATATCTCCAACTCGTCCAAAGGCGTCATCGTTCGGAGGCACCATCATCATGGTCCGAGAACATCATTTTCATGGCCTAAGGATCTCTTTTATTCAACTTGCATATCATTATTCAAAGGCATCATGGTTTGGAGGCACCATCCTCATGGCCCGAGAACACCATTTCATAGCCCGCGAATTCCGTGCCAAGCGATTCATGGCCTAGGACATCATGGTCTAAGGACATCATCCTAAATGTCCAAAGACAGCATTCATAGTCCAACAGGAATTTGCATCATGTTTATATTATGCACAATATACGCTTGTTCTTTATTTGCAGGTAACCCGGCCGGAACAGCCAACCAGGCAGGAGTGGACCGCTCCAGTTCTTCGACACAACCCTGTAAGATCTTCCTACTTTACCCTACTTCGCACCTTGAGTTCGTTCTTGCGAGACGTCACCGGTATATTTCGCCGATGATTCCGGAACTTCATGCGGCATGATTCCTGTAAAACCAGGGATATGTAGACAGCTCAAAAGCCAGGGTGCAGCCAAATTCTATCCCACAGTTTCATCCCGGTCAAATTGGCCATCATATCTTTACCCGACAACTCTTTCATCCTTCCGGGTAAAGAGGGAAAGCTGTTGATACCCAATTTTTCCTCAAAATATTTTCAAACCTGTATATAAGCTTTCAAAATCACTCTTTGCAATAATGAATATTTTTTCTAATTTTTCCATATTTTTATCTGAATCATTTCCCTATTTATTTAATATTTTATATCTAAATAATTCATAAATTGTGCTCTAAATAATCTCAAAATATTTTCCAATTCAGTATGTCATTTATAATCACTTTTTATTTGTTAAAATTCAATTATTTCATAAATTGGCTAATTGAGTCTTATTTAATTGCAATTACAATTATTTTGTAATTATGACCTAATTAGACTTTTTATACCTTTAAAATTCGAATGTTTCTTACATTTTTAATATTGTCAAATTATTGTAATTGGATTTATTTGAACTTAATTTCATTTTTTATACAATTATTAATTATTTTATATTAATTAATCATCCTATTTTATTGGGTATTTAACATTTAGCCACTCTTATTTAAAACTTAGCCTAAACTTAAACCCAAATCCCAGCCCAATTGCACCAACCAACTATCCAGGCCCAAACCTTTACCTGCCCGACCCAACTCATCAGCCAATCCTGGCCGTTGATC
>ML292839.1:0-12436 GCA_005239495.1 Nicotiana undulata | reverse complement strand
CAAAACACCCGGCAAGGGGGAAACATCAATTAGTAGCTCAAGAAATGCCTGACAAGGGTCTCATCTATAATCAATCACCTCAATCACATACTCTACACTTGGATTATCATTCATATCAACACTTATCAAGCTCAACAGCCAATACTTTCAATCAAGAATAAATTACCAAGTAAAGGCAATCTCATAATATGCTAAACATGGAAGAAATACTGCAATTTCTATCAAAATAGACTCACAGGCATGCTTGACACACATTGCATAGGTACTCGTCACCTCACCTATGCAATGAACATGATAAACACTTAGCACATAGCAAATAATACCTATTCCCTCACCAAAGTTAGGCAAGACACGTACCTCGGTCCAAAGCAAAGCAATCAACCCTCTACGACCGTCTTTCCTCTATAATCCGACTCCGAAACAACGATATCTAGGCATAATTAATTCAATAATATTAATAAAGACTCAATAATACAATCACATAGCCTAGATATTCAATTTCTAGCATTCTTCCAAAATTATCGAAATTCGACCCCGGGCCCGCTTGGTCTAAACTCGAGGTTCGGACCAAAACACAATCACCCATAACCCCACGTGTTAAAATATATAATTTGTTTCAAGATTCGACCCCAAATTGAGGTTGAATCACCCAATTTTCCCAAAAACCTAATTCTACCCAAAACCCCTAATTTCTACTTGATTTTATGATTTTTGGCCTAGGTTTCTAATGATTATGAAAGGAAAGTGGAAGAANGAGAAAAATGGGTTTAATCCCGTCTATTTTCTGTTTTTGAACTTAGAAAATCGCTGAACAAAACTGCTCTATGCGATCGCGAAGGGTGGGATGCGATCGCATAGAGGCTACCCTTTAAAGAACAACGATCGCGAACAAGAGATTGCGATCGCGTAGCTTGGGGACTCGACCCTATGCGATCGCAAACAAGAACCTGCGACCGCGATGAGTACCTAGCCAACCCCTCACCCAGACCTCCTACACCTCTATGCGATCGCGAACACTGCTATGCGATCGCATAGAGGAACGACCTGATCCTCACCTATCTCTATGCGATCGCAGGGGAACCTTCGCGATCGCATAGAGTAAAACCTGGAACACCAGCAACAACAACCTTACACCAGATTTTTAGCACTTCTCACACACCGTTAGCTACCCGAAACTCACCCGAGCCCTCGAGGCTCGAAACCAAAAACACGCACAACTCCCAAAATATCCTACGTACTTATTCAAGCTTTTAAATCACCAAAATATCATCAAAAACACGGAATTAAACCTCAAAACTCATAGCATTTCCTCAAAACTTCATAAAGCTTAACTTTTTCAATTTTGATCCGAATCACGTCATTTCAAGTTCGTTTTACACCAAATTTCACAGATAAGTCACATAACATATAATAAACATGTCCCGGGTTCCGGAACCATAATACGGGCCCGGTAACACGGTTTCCACATCAAAGTTCATTTTCAAAAATCTTTATTATTTTCAGAAAACAATTTTCTTTAAAAATTCATTTCTCGGGATTGGGACCTCGGAATTCGATTCCGGGCATACGCCCAAGTCCCATATTTTTCTACGATCCCTCCGGGACTGTCACATCACGAGTCCGGGTCCGGTTACCAAAAATGTTGACCAAAGTCAACTTTATTCAATTATTCAATTCAAAATTCCATTTTTATCAAATTTTCACATAGAAACTTTCCGGCTATATGCCCGGGCTGCGCACGCATATCAAGGTGAGATTAACGGAGGCTTTTAGGGCCTCGAAATACAGATTTAGCTAGAATTGCTTTGGATGACTTTTTAGGTCATCACAATAAATCTTAGCATTCCAATTTAAATTTGATATTAGACTTTATAAAATCAATAATATTATATTTGCTTCGACGTTAAATTAGAAAAAATTAAATCAAACAAATTATAGATATTACTACTAGTAAATAATAGAAAAAAGTAGACTTTATCCCTTAAAATTTTCCGGAAAAAACAATAGCATACCTAAATTTTACAAAGAGCTATTTACCCCTATGATTTTATTCCAAGTGAGCCTAATACCCCTTTTAGTAATGAAGTGGCAAATTGGGTATGTAGTATGTTCAACGTATTTGAAGAATGAGTCAAAAAAATTAAGTCACATGCACCAGCTGCCATCAATGGAACATAGTATTGCATCATTTTGCTTCGTGTTATAAAGAATTCTATTTAAGGTGAATGTCTATATTTTAGAGAGATCTTAGGGATTTTACTTGGTGGATAAGTCACTCTTTCCCTATAAATAGAGAGGTCCTATTCTATTATAGTTCATTCCAAAATTCAATAAGAATTTTCTCTCTCTTTCTCTGCAATATTGTTCTTCTTCTTTTATTGTTTCATAACACTTCGTCTTTTTTCTGTTTTTTGGGTCCAAGTATCATTTAGCTTTGCTCGTTGTACCTTTTATTCTTTATATAAACTGGACAATTTTTATTTAACAATAGTTAATGCGTATAATAGTTCTGATTAGGCTGATAATTGATGCATTGCATGGATTGTAAGGCTTGATAACATATATAGCTTCACAACAAGAATACATCGCCTTCATTTCCTATCGTGGTCGTCTTTTCTTATGGCAAGTACTATTGTTGGCACTATTCTTTGGTTGGAATGAGAAAAAAATTATCAAGATAGAAAGAAACTCGGAAAAGGGATAAAAAATAAAATAGTGAGATGAAAGCGAGAAAACTTCGAAAGTTAATTATAAGAGAATTTATTTTTGTTCTTTTAATGAACCATGTAGATTTCTGAACAATGAGCGAGTTTTTCAAATACAAAGAACAATAGCCAGTAATTTTGGTTGCTATGCTCATGGGTTTGTCTTACTGGAAAATTTTGAGAATGGATAGGTATTCATGAAAAAATAGTTGTTGAGATGGCTAATTATGTAAAAGTGACTATGTACTTGTAAAGTGGCTAGTTAATTGAAGGTTATTATTCATTTTAGTTAGGGAATTTTGTATATATTGATGTTAGTGATGTAAGTAAATTCAGTTGGCCCATTCCAGAATTTTCTTTCTTCTTTCTCTTCGCCATGCAAACTCTGTCTCCCTCTGATTTCCATTGTTTTTCAAGTATATCAATGAAAACCCAAATCCTTTACTGAAATCGTTGAAAATATGAGTAAATTTGAAAATAGTAATTTTTCCAAAAAATCCTTTCAACAATAAATAGAATGTTCAATTTTTCTTTCTAGGTGGACAGTGTAACATATATCACTATGCTCATATGTCAATACGTGTGAGAAGTCATGAATGACATGATACCGTACAACATGAGGAATAAATGCATCTCTATGCCCGTAAAATTCGATGATAAAACCATATGCAAAATCTCAGAGTATCAATCACTCAGTCCTCCCATTCACTCAGTACTCACAGCCACTCAGTCCTCACAGCCACTCAGTCCTCCCAATCACTCTGCACTCATACTCAGTAGGTACCTGCGCTCACTGGGGTGTGTACAAACTCCGGAGGTGTCACGACCCAAAATCCATAACGGTCGTGATGGCGCCAGACCCCATGGTCAGGCAAGGCAACACTTAAAAATTAATGAAACCTTTATTATAATACTTGAAATTATTACCCTTCACTTTATTACGTAATAATTGAATACAAATCCGTTAAGAAAATGCGATAGTTTAATAATCCATTTTTAATGAAATACATCCCAGAACCCGGTGTCACAAGTGCATGAGCAAATTTTCTAAGAATTATATAGATACTACAATGCTTGTCCGACATACAAATTGGAAAAGAAATTGAGAAACAAAGTACAATACATCTGAGGGAGACTCTATCGTTGCGGGTTGTCTTCGAATGGTGCATCTCATTTAAGTCTCCAAGCCAGCCACATCACTGTGTCAAGCAGGGCCGCTATCTATGAATGTACCTGTGCAATAAAAATGCACATCAAGTGTAGCATGAGTACGAAAATAACGTGTACTCAGTAAGTATCCCGCCTAACCTCAGAGAAGTAGTGACGAGAGGTCGAATTTGACACTTGCTAGAGGTCAATTTAATACAAATAAAGGGAGACACTAAACATGCATATCATGGGAAATTGAATACGTACTGATAAGAAACAACAACTTCCTTCACAATTAAGAATTTAAATATTCGTCATTTCAGTCGATAATTTATAATTTTTAGGCCAGTAAACATGTATAAATCACATAAAAGTACGCATCAATTATCATGCGCAAGAAATGCCGAAGGTCGAACGGCGCGGACCAACAATATTAAAATGTTCATTGTCGAAGGGTTGAACGACTCGAACCATAGATGCATCTATTTCCCCCGCTCGCGAATCGATCATGCGACGCGGTCATATATAGACAATAGAGTTATCCTGCTCGCAAATCATACATGCGACTCGGGTACTCATAGATACACATATTCGCACAATAAATCCACATTTTTATCAAGAAAACAACTTCTCAAGGAAGTGATAAAGTTCTCTTTAAATGAACATGAAGATAGTATTTAAATCATTTCTGGAATTTCATTTGCCAAATTTGATAAGGTTTTTAAATATTATAATTTTATCAGGAACACAATTATGCAAGGAAGAATCAGTTCTCTTTCTAAATGATTAAGAAAAGTAAGCTCTAACCTTATTAGGTATTCAATTACTAATTCGATAATATTAACAGTCTAATATCGTTGACAAGATCACAAGTACAACAAGTAAGGTATGCTAGTGGGTCCTAGACTACCTAGACACAAGCATAATAGTATCTACGCACGGACTCCCGTTACCTCGTACGTACGTAGTCCCCGCAAATAGTATCACTCATTCAATTAGTTCACCTATGAGGATAATTCCCCCTCACAAAGTTAGAAAGGAGACTTACCGCGCTCCGAAGATTCATAACCGGCCTCCAAGCCCTTCCGACGACTCCAATTGATGCACAACGTCCCAAAACTAGTCAAATAACGGGCAAACCAATGAAAATATACTCTTATACTTGTACCAAGTCAATTTATATAAATTCCCAACTCCGCTCGAAGAATTGACAAATTTTCCCTCGGGCCCACGCGCCCGGATTCCCAATTTTTTTGAAAATAAGGATTACCCATGACTTTACTAACTCCAATATGTAATTTATTCTTAATTTCATGCTCAAATTCGTGGACAAAATCTAAAAATACACATTCTAGGTCTTTGTTCAAAAATCCCAAATTCCCACCAATTTCATGTCTAATCTATGTATAACCCAAGTGTTTTAGCTCAAAGATGGAAAGAAATTACTTACCTAGAGTTGCTTTGATGAAAATCCTCCATTGAAGCTCCCAAAAATTGCCACACCGAATGAAAAATGAGAGAAATTGGCTAAAACTTATTTTTAAAACAATCTGCCCAGGTGCTTCATCGAGTTGAACCTTGCGCTGTGCATGTTGTACATCCTATTACAATTTCCCTCTGCTGTACACCTTCTATTGAAACGCTCATAACTCCTTGTAGTAATATCCAAATGACAAACGGTTTGAAGATTTAGAAACTAGACTCGAAGATGTTTCATTTGATAGGCTGTACACCATATATCTCTTTATATATTCCGAGATATGAGCTTCCAAATTCGGCTCCATGCATCAGTAAATTATGTCAAATTTGCTTCACCAACCATTATCAATCAATCATAACTTTCTGATCAAATGTCCAAATCATGAATGGTTTAACTTTCTGGAAACTAGTATTCAAGGGATACAACTTTTATGTTTTGCAAAATTTCATATTCCTTATATTTTTTGATGTATATGCTTCCAAAGTCGGCTATGCGATCCCACCAATTGCTATCCAAAACCAGATGTTGCAACAGAAAATCAGCAGCTCCTTTGTCCGAAATCTATTCCGTTAACCTTCCGAAATCCACCCGAGGCCCTCGGAACCTTAACCAATTATACCAATATGTACCAAAACATGATATGAACTCGCTCGAGGCCTCAAATCACATCAAACAATGTCGAAATCATGAATCACACCCCAATTCAAGCTTAATGAACTTTAGAACTTGACACTTCTACATTCGATGCCGAAACCTATCAAATCACGTCCGATTGACCTCAAATTTTGCACACAAGTCACATTCGACATTACAGACTTGCTCCAACTTCCGGAATCGCATTCCGACCCCGACATCAAAATTTCAACTTCCGGTCGGATTCCTCAAAAAAACCTTCAAATTTTTTATCTTTAGCCAAATGACTTCAAAATAACCTACGGACATCCTAATTCACTTCCGATCGCGCTCCCAACTCCAGAATCACCCTAAGAAGCTATTCCCAGACTTGGAATCCCAAACGGGAATCAATATCACTAAAATGCACTTCAACCCAGACTTATGAAATTTCTTCTAAAATGCTAACTTCCACAATATACGCCGAAACGCTCCCAGGTTATCCAGAACCCGATCCGAGCATACGCCCAAGTCTGAAATCATCATACGAACCTGCTGGAACCTTCAAATCCTGATTCTGAGGTCGTTTACTCAAAATTCCAATCTTAGTCAATTCTTCCAACTTAGGATTTTCGAAATAGGAATTTTCTTTCCAAATTGACTCCGAACTTCCCGAAATTCAGTTCCGACCACACCTCCAAGTCATACTACCTAAAATGAAGCTGCTCATGGCCTCAAACCACTGAACGACGCACTAGAGCTCAAAACGACCGATCGGGTTGTTACATTCTCTCCCACTTAAACATACATTCGTCCTCGAACGTGCTAAGAACTGCTCTGGAGTTATCTGAAATCACTGTTTAACACCTCGTGCACCTGCCCGTGCTACCACATCCCAGTTGAGCACATTAGCTTGATCAAATCTGAAGATATCCTCTTTTACCCATACAATAAGCTCAAAACCCAGTTCCAACACCTGAAATTCTCTGTCGGGCCTATTTCCAATATATAAACACCGTATCAACTACCACACGAGGTACCAGAACACGACTGCGTACCTTTGCTGAATCAGCACCATGCACCGCATAATTCACCATCTAACCACAATGACATTCCCTGAACCTTAGTAGCCAAAATTCCAAGAATCTGATGCTCCCAAATGCATCTTCTGATATACATATACATCCTGCTATAATGCTGACGATACCACCACAACGGAAGAGATGTGTAGAAATTTCTAACCAATTGCAGAGTTAACCAAACATTGAATCTCTCTTTTTTGACTAAATTCATCATCTCATTACTAACCAAATACTGGAAATTATCCTGTAATATACTTCACATAATCTTATCGCACCGTTCCCTGATCCATAAATCTTGTCTCACCCCGTATGAACTGCTCAGACAACAAATCATCCCAGACATAACCAACAGTCTCACATGATGCCAGAATGCGCCATCATGCCACAACTCGAACATGATACATAAAGAAATGACTCAGGAAGGGACTACTCAACCCACACAACTAGTATTAACTTTCCTTAGAAAATAGGAAGCAAAACATAAGAAAAATAAACATAGGAACCTTACTCGACATCGCACTGTTGCGGCGTGCAACCCGATCCAAATAACATAACCATGGTGGCGTGCCACCCGATCCACACATGAAATTTACATAAGAAGATACACACCGAGGAAGATACACATCGAGCTAGATTGCTCATTACCACAAAATACGGAATATCGATCACAAGCACGCTAAGTGCATAATACCATCCTGGGGAGACTGATAGAGCCATATACTACAAGACTTAAGCATAACTGAGGTGTGATATATATACTCTGAATCTCAAGAGCTCTTTTGCTCAGATAACATCATCACTACACGGAGACTCAACACATAGGGATTTATCAAGCCGTTTCACAACTCACGCGGCACAATCATAATATTACATGGATTGGACGAAGACGGAACAACATCTGATATTCCAATGCCCCTCCTTGAGAAGCGCTATACTGAAATGAACACATCTGACTCCCATGGGGCACATAATCATATTTAAATCCATTCACAAACATCAGGCCGATTCTGCTCGCACTGAACTAGGCTGATAGCCTTGCCTGGATCCATAATAACTCACTTTTCTCTTAACGTGCATGAACACCCATTATAGCCGGGACAACCACCCCCACAATCCACAACGAAATGAACTGAACGCCTTCTAGGCATAAATTCTCAAATAAGCAACATTACACTTCCTTATACCTGGTCTATATCTTCAATCAGTCAGGTGACTACAAGTCGCACTTATACAATCTTCCCGTGTTCATGCTCCCACGTCCTTCCACACAAGGTAACAAGTCTGCACATCCATACCACCGACCACACTAATGCTGTAAAACAAATCAAGAACCCATAACCAGGGTGAAAGTCTCCTTCACCAAACACCGATCTAAGGTGACACTGAAGACACCAGCTTACTCTAAACATTCATATCCCTTTTTCTTGCTCATCCAAGCTCATGACATCCTCGTTAACACCGAACCACAATCTTGATCCTTACTTCTAATTCCATACTGCTTACTGCACCTGACACGCAAAATTCCATCATAACTCCTGAACTACTAATAAGGTGGACACTTCATCCTATAGAAACCTTTTACTCACCTCAATTTAAGAGAACCATACCAACACACGAGTGAACTCTCATCATCACAAAACAGGCAATCCTCAAGGAATAATCTATACCACCATAACCTTACGGGATCCGCCTATACCTGACAAGCCATAATACTTGAATGCTTCCAAATAAAGTCTATTACGACGGCCGACAGGCCTCGCACACACCGACACAAACCACATACCTAACTTAATCACACTGAAGGAACTGATCACTGCCGTACATGTGCCATTTCAACCGTGGCTAATCAATCTATATTCTTTTAATCATCCTTAATTGCCTCAGAAATAATAGTAACTCCATTCAACACATGACAAACTCAATCCTCACTCATACCGAGTGGCCTTGATTCACGAGACCATGCTGTCTAAATCCCATAAACTGTCTCACACCCTCCTAGTGCGCATTCACATCTTCGACTGATATACCCATCTTGATAATCCTTCTCCAAGTCTGGGGTTTATTATTCTCATCCCTACAATACTGCACTGTGAACCGAAAACATCATGGAACATTCCGGGCCTCCTATCGCAATCTGTTGCAGGGCCCGACTCTGAGCCATACTGCGGACATGAAACCCTTAAGCACCGCATCCTTAACCTTCGAATTCATTACGTCCACTATTGAGAGTCACCCACTCTGACTTGTCCCTGAATACAATCAACTCCAAGGCTCTTCTAGCACATGAACACCCTCTCAATGGAGCACGTGACTGAGTCACTACCCTTATAACTCGCCTATGCATTAAGCATGAATTCTGAATCTTCCAAAGCCTAACCCTGGTCCAATAGGGCCAACTTTTGCACACATTCGCCAAATCCCATGCGCAATTACCATTTTACTCCATTCCTCTAGCTGTAATAACTTGATAATACACCGATAATCCGCAACCCCATGAGAAGATAATCCTGCAACCCAATTGCAGGCGGTAGGACTCTCCCACTTAGCCTGAAGCTACTCCTTGCACCACTC
Organism: Nicotiana undulata; assembly: GCA_005239495.1. Classification (NCBI taxonomy): domain Eukaryota; kingdom Viridiplantae; phylum Streptophyta; class Magnoliopsida; order Solanales; family Solanaceae; genus Nicotiana; species Nicotiana undulata. Next base: position 2,837 of record ML292839.1, on the reverse strand, counting down.
TGGACCCCACCGAAATTCTTTCTTCATTGCTGACATGATCTTGCTCCACCAACCCATCAAATCCTTCTAAATCCTCCTGTTAGCATTCCATGAATACTCAAATTCTCTAGCATTATTCACCCCTACCGAATAGCCACTAGAATTCCTCGTAGAAACTCGCCAATCTCACGACCGCTACCCTCCTCACATGAGATAACCCACCTGTGAAAATTACATCTAACACCTTCCAACGACGCTATACTGCACAATCTCTACAACATCAATACCCCATCCTAAGCCTGTTCTCATCCACCAACTTTACCAGTCCGTCCCCTCCTCATGGACATCTACTAAATTCTCTACAATATCTTTTAATTCACCACTACGCTGCCGCTCTCCCACTTTGGTCAAACTCCCCTTCTACGCGACTGCTCGACTTCCGCTTCTTACACCTGGCCTCCTAGAAATGGAACCATTGCCTAGCACTTCTCACATATCTTCCTTCATCGTATGCTGCCCAGTTGTTGCCTCAATTCAATATCATTCTCTGTAGCACTTAAACCAGCAGATCACCACAACCTTAGGCCTTCCCGAAGATCATCTTTCTCGAGTCGCATTCATTAGAAATACTTATTCAATACTGAACCACCACACACCACGATCTCTGATAGCCTCTTCTTCAATACTTCTTCACAATACTCTGAGCCCATGCAACCGAAGAAATTATAACACCAGCGAACTTAACACATTCTATTCGATCAAAGAAGACGATATTACATCACATGTGAATACTCCACCTCACTTGAAAACACCAAGTCTTACTACTTTGTCACCCAAACTTGAACATTCATAGTCCAATCGCCCTTCCTCCGCCGGAACTAAAATACTGAAATCTCGAAATCACGCCCTGAGAAGACCCCCTTTTCTAGTCATTCACTGCCCCGACATATGGACAAGCTTCCCATCACTACGCCAATACCGTGCGGTGACCAATAATAAGCATCATAATGACCTGAGCATAGCCTCAAAGCTCTCAGAAACATAGCTACTGAGCTGAATAACATAATATCCTTCCGCAGAGCAACGACAATAGCCCCAATAAACTTCGCAGGGAGAAACATCCCGCACCCCATCTGAGGTACCATTACAATTCCTCAATTCCCGATTTATAGCAAGCACTTCGTGATGCGTAAGATTGAGTAAGAAGAAATGTAGGCATAAGCCTCAAAGGAATCAAATCGCACGATGAGGAATCAAGAAGGCAAGTACTCCTACAGCCTTGTAGCCTCTCGAAGATAAGTACAGACGTCTCCGTACCGATCCACAAAACTCTACTAGACTTGCTCATGACTCGTGAAACCTAAGGGAACCTAGTGCTCTGATACCACATTGTCACGACCCAAAATCCATAAGGGTCGTGATGGCGTTTGACCCCACGGTCAGGCAAGCCAACACTTAAAAATTAATGAAACCTTTATTATAATACTTGAAACCATTACCCTTCACTTTATTACATAATAATTGAATAAAAATCCGTTAAGAAAATGCGATGGTTTAATAATCTATTTTTTAATGAAATACATCCCAGAACCTGGTGTCACAAGTGCATGAGCAAATTTTCTAAGAATTATACATATACTACAATGCTTGTCCGACATACAAATTGGACAAGAAATTTAGAAACAAAGTACAATACATCTGAGGGAGACTCTGTCGGCTGCGGGTCGTCTCGGATGGTGCAGCTCGTCTAAGTCTCCAAGCCAGCCACATCACTACGTCAAGCAATGCCACTATCTATGAATGTACCTATGCAATAAAAATGCACAGCAAGTGTAGCATGAGTACGAAAACAACGTGTACTCAGTAAGTATCCCGCCTAACCTCAGAGAGGTAGTGACGAGAGGTCTAATTTGACACTTGCTAGAGGTCAATTTAATACAAATAAAGGGAGACACTAAGCACGAATATCATGGGCAATTGAATAAGTAGTGATAAGAAACAACAACTTCCTTCACAATTAAGAATTTAAATATTCATCATTTCAGTCGACAATTTATAATTTTCAGGCCAGTAAACATGTATAAATCACATAAACGTACGCAACAATTATCATGCGCAAGAAATGCCGAGGGTCGAACGACGCGGAACAACAATATTAAAATGTGCACTGCCGAAGGGTAGAATGGCTCGAACCATAGATGCATCTATTTTCCCCGCTCGCGAATCGATCATGCGACGCAGTCATATATAGACAATAGAGTTATCCTGCTCGCGAATCATACATGCGACTCAGGTACTCATGATACACATATTCACAAAATAAATCCTCATTTTTATCAAGAAAACAGTTTCTTAAGGAAGTGATAAAATTCTCTTTCAAAACATGAAGATAGTATATAAATTATTTCTGGAATTTCATTTGCCAAATTTGATAAGGTTTTAAATATTACAATTTTATCAGGAACACAATTATTCAAGGAAGAATCAATTCTCTTTCTAAATGATTAAGAAAAGTAAGCTCTAACCTTCTTAGGTATTCAATTACTAATTCGATAATATTAACAGTCTAATATCGTTGACAAGATCACAAGTACAACAAGTAAGACATGCTAGTGGGTTCTAGACTACCCAGACACAAGAATAATAGTAGCTACACACGGACTCCCGTCACCTCGTACATACGTAGCCCCCCAAAATAGTAGCACTCATTAAATTAGTTCACCTATGGGGACAATTCCCCCTCACAAAGTTATAAAAGAGACTACCTCGCTCCGAAGATTCATAACTGGCCTCCAAGTGTCACGACCCAAACTGGAGGATCATGACTAGCACCCGAGCCATACTTGCCGAGCACCAAC
>MDKH01235487.1:0-26456 GCA_005239495.1 Nicotiana undulata | reverse complement strand
AATCCTACAAGTGTAGGTCGTGGTTTTTGTCCCCTTGAGTGGGATTTTTCAACGTAAAAATCCGCTGTCTCCTTGTGCATTTCGTCTAGCTCATAACTCTGTGGAAACTGGTAGAGGACCTGGTACCTCTACTGTTTGGTGGACTCCTACAAACTAACATCCCTGATCACGAATAAAACATGTGACTCAGGGGTTGTTAAAAATGAATGTAATCCCTCCCTGATCACGAATCAAACCTGTGACTCAGGGGCCAGTAATGAAAATATAAGTTCTCCCCGATCACAAATCATACCTGTGACTCGGGGGCCATGAATGCATGAATGTTGAATGTATATATATGCATATATGTAGACACCATGGTACCGACTCATCAACGCTAAGCGGGATCGGATATTCGCATCTCTCTTGATAGTCAAAGTTAGGATTTTATATAACATTATCCTCTTTTCTCGTAATATCACCATGGTGGGACAATTCAAGTCTATGAAGGATTTACAATCACCTTCATTTTTGCTCAATAGCTCAGGATCAAGATTTATCTCATTTACTCCGTTTTCTTTATCAATTATATCAGGAGTAACACAATTAATCAATCGATGAAATTCATAATTCTTATATGAGTAATATGTACATTTAAGTCAAAGCTATCATAGCTCCATTTCATCATATATCGGCAAATAACTTGTACAAAGCATCAGATAATATCAAACAAAAAGCTAGAACATGCTCGTGGGTCCTACGGCTACCCAACATACAGTATAGATGCCACGTACGGACTCTCGTCACGTGGTACGTACGTAGCCCCCTCAACAATCACAATTAGCAACAAGGAGCCTAGGGAACGTTTACCCCTTACAAAGTTTGGAAAGGAGACTCACCTGGACAAGTACTCCTCCGACCAACAGACCAATCAACAAGACGCACGAATCCTCCGAATTGCCTTCGATGGCTTGCAACTAGCCAAAAACACATAATTATATCAATTTAGGAGGAATCAAGGAGGATTTATCAAAGATTTCCCTTAAAACACATTCTTGACGTACTTGGAATATTCAACTCCGAGCCTCGGCGTCCGGAAAATTACGATTCTTGAAGAAATGCGCTATACGTCGCCTAAGGATCAAGATTAACTAAATTAATCATCCTATAATAGCCCAAAAATTAGAAATTCAATTTTCTCAAAAACCCTCTATTTTCCCGAAACTTTCTTATGAATTTTCATGAATTATGGAAGTGGAATTCTTCAAGAATTGAAGTTATAAACATGCGAGAAGCCAAAGAATCACTTACCTGAGTTAACCACTCGCTAACACTGTTCTGGAGCTCTTGGGGGTCTCAACAATGGAGAAAAATCGAGTTTGGGAAGAAAATAACGAAATGGGGATTTTTATTAGAACTGCCCAGCAGTTTCCGCCCCTGCATCCCTTGGTTCGCAAGTGCGGACTCGCACCTGTGGAAAAAGGGTCGCGCCTGTGATGGCCCTGGGCCCTGGGGGAGGTCGCGCCTGCGGAGCCTGGTCCGCTCCTGCGGAGCCGCGCCTGCGAGAAGAAGGCCGCTCCTGCGGCTGGAGCCGCGCCTGCGAATCATTTTCTGCTGGTGCGAGCCTCGCGCCTGCGGCTCATGGACCGCAGGTGCGATCACACCAGAAGCAGCCCCACCAGCTATGAAATTGCTGGTTTTTGACCCCGCTTGGGGTCCGGGATACCCCTGGGCCCACCCGAGCCCTCGACAAATTACACCAACCAATCCCAAATCATATGACGGACTCGCTCGAGCTCCCAGAACACTAAAAACATCATCGAAACTAGAAATCACTCTCCAAAACCCCTTAGTTCCAAACTTAAGTTTTCAAGAAAATTCCAATGGCTCTCTAATACACCGAACGGGTCTATACTGCTCGGAATGACCCCAAATTTTGCGCACAAGTCATAAATGACTATACGGAACTATTGCCAGTTCTGGAATTCCATTCGGACAATGATATCATGAAGTCCAATTCCAAGCTGAATTCTAAATCTTATGAAATCCTGAATTCCAATTCAGCTGCCGAAATACTCCCGGGTCATCAGAAACCCGAGGAGACCATACACTCAAGTCCGAAATCATCATCCGGAGCTGTTGAATCTGTCAGAACATGATTCCGAGGTCGTTTGCTCAAAATACTGCTCGGAACCAAAATTAGCCAAATAGGCTAGCCTTCAGGAACCAAGTGTTCCTGAACTGGCCAACTCACTTCTGAATCTCGAACTACCTGCCCACAAAAGTCATAAGGCACGAGTAGCCGCTATGGAAAGAGTCATTCATGGGAACAGAGTCACAACACACAAAACGACCGGCTGGGTCGTCACAACATTTTTCTTGGAATCCGAAGAAATATCAGAGTTCATGCAGAGTTCAACATCCTTCTCTTCCAAGAGGTGTTGGTGTATTGTCTAAACTTAAGGAAAATCTCTTTGAGGTATGTTGGCTAAACTTTCTCCTTCGGGATAAAAATCCCTAATGTTTTCTAAAGGTTTAAGTATAATCAGCTCGAAATTCCTAATTTCTATATTCCGGGTCATCCCGTATGAACTTACAAACTTGAGAATTTCAAATGAGCTTATTTTCAAAAGATAGAGATTTAAAGTATGGATTGTTATTATAATGGTATGTCTTTGAGTCTTATTCTTAATGAAAAAGTAGTACACCATTTGGGTGAGGAAAACACGGTATGTTTCATACTCCTAATTGCTTTTATGTGTGCTTAATGACTTGATTGAGTATGTTTCGTTGTTGATAATCTATAAAGGTGTTGAAATGAACTGGGAAAGAGTAATTCACGAATAATTGAAGTATTTCTTGTTTATGACTTTGGTGTGTGTTTCTATTGCTAGTTGGTATGCCCTAATCTTTGAGAAGAAACATTTTGTGCTTAAAGTTTCAATTGCTGAGTAACTTTATATGTATGATTTTCCAAAATACTTTATACGTTGGAAATGAGTGTTGATCCTTGAAACTAAAGAAGGGAAAGTATGGAATACGAAATACGGCCATCGTGCCACGAATAGAGAAAACATGAAAAAGGCCCAAAGAGCCGAGGAAATATTGCTATCGTGAGGGGTTGTCAATGCTAATAAATATTTGTACAATGTGAACGATTCTGAGATTGATACATTTCTACATATGTGTTACCTTTGTGTGCAAACTAACTAAAATGTTTTTGGGAGTATCATTAGCACCATCCAGATGATCATCGGCGGGGGCGATGAAGCCACGATCAACCACGTAAAGTTCACCACCACACACAAACTGAAGCGCTCAATCTCACACGAATGGTATGACGACCTCGAAGACAGTATCATCTTCGGTAAGTCGGATACCCACGGTTGAATTTCCCTCACCTTGATGCTCTTGTTATTACTTTACGAATTTTAGATACTGATGTGAAAAGAATAATGGTCAACGATGGGGGCGGCGCGTGTATTATCCACCCCCGAGTTCTCGCCCAAATGAGACTCGAGGATAAGATAGTACCACGCTGCATAACACTGACGAGGTTTAACAATGCAGTTGAGCGAACTTCAGGAGAAATAACGCTACCCGTCCTGGACGGGGGTGTCACCTTGGAGACAACATTCCATATCATGAACCAGGATACAACCTACAACGCCATCAGATGGCGGCTTTGGATACGCGACATGAGAGCCATTCCATCTAGACTGTTCCAAGTAATCAAGTTACCTACCCCGTGGGGAATATTCGGCATCTGGGGCAAATAACGCAGATCCCAAGAGTGCTATTGCATTGCCCAAGACTTTACATACACTCAATAGTTGAAGGGAGCGAGCTTAGAAGCATATCAATTACCAAAGTCGGGGACCAAACCCGACGAACAAAACGAAGTCATCAAGGACCCTGACATCGTGGAGGCCACGGGGTCAACGGTAGAAGACCTCGACCCCATCCAAATAGATAGAAATGACATCAGTAAAAAAACCTACATCGGCCACAAACTCTCTGAACCAGGTAATTTTCATAAATTTCTAACTGACAATGCAGACCTATTCGCTTTTTCCCATGCATATATGCCAGGTATCTCGAAGGACATCATCACACACAAATTAAATTTAGATAAACTCTACCCACCGGTACGGCAAGTGAGAAGAAAATTCAACGTCGCAATCAACAAAGCAGTCCGGGATGAGGTAGAAAAACTACTCGCCAACGGCTCTATCACAGAATCCAAGTACCCCCAATGGGACGCCAATGTAGTCATCGTAAATAAGAAAAACGGGAAGTGGCGCATGTGCGTAGACTTCCCATACCTGAACAAAGCATGCCCAAAAGACTCCTACCCGATGTCGCACATCGACCAACTCATCGATGCAACGGTAAGACACGAACTGCTAAGCTTCCAGGACGCCTATTCAGGATATAACCAGATCCTCATGAAGGAGGAAGACCAGGAAAAGACCACTTTCATAACTCACCAAGGGGCTTAATTTATCGAGTTATGCCATTCGGATTAAAGAACGCAGGCGCAACTTATCAAAGGCTGGTCACCATGATGTTCAAAAAACAACTCGGCAAAACAATGGAAGTATACATAGACGATATGTTAGTCAAATACAAAAGGAAGGAAGATCATATCGATCACTTGAAAGAAGCCTTCGATATAGTAAGGCAATACGGCATGAAGCTAAATCCCGAGAAGTGCGCCTTTGGCGTTACTTCTGGCATGTTCCTAGGTTTCCTGGTGTCCCAAAGAGGCATAGAAGTCAACCCCGACCAGATCAAAGCTATCGAAGGAATACCTGGACTACTGACCAACAAGAAACAGGTACAAAAACTTACCGGCCATATAGCCTCCCTGTCGAGATTCATCTCACGATCCTTCTTTCAACATCCTCAAAAAAGACACTCCAGTGGAACTCAGAATGTGTCGAGGCCTTAAGAGAACTAAAGGTGTATCTGTCCTCGTCTCCAATGCTCTCCAAAGCTTAATCCGGCGAACGCCTCCTAGTATATTTGGCCATGTCAGAAGTAGCGGTAATTGCAGTACTGGTCCGTGACAACAAAGGTACGCAATATCCAATTTATTATATTAGTAAGACCCTGATCGATGCCGAAACGAGGTATCCCCACCTCGAAAAGATGGCACTGGCACTGGTCATAGCTTCACGAAAGCTTAGACCTTATCTTTAGTGCTATGCCATATCGGTGTTCACGACCTTCCCCCTTAGAAGTATTTTACATAAGCCCGAACTATTGGGAAGATTGGCCAAATGGGCCATCAAACTAAGCGAGCACGATATTACGTATCAGCCGCTAAAGTCGCAAGTACTACCCGACTTCGTCGCCAAAATAATGCTTGAAGTCGAGCAGGAAGCCTCTCGTACTGCTCCCACCTGCCCGACCTATGAGTATTATACACCGACAACACTTCTAATGCGTCAGGTGCAGGATTGGGACTCGTACTTGAGGTCCTAACAGGCGAGGTCATCCGCCAATCTATACGATGCCCCGATATGACTAACAACGAGGCCGAGTACGAGGCTGTAATTTTAGGAATAAAACTAGCCCTCAATATGGAGCACGACGAGTCTTCCTTCGGTGCGACTCACAACTCGTCGTCAACCAAGTCACATGGACTTACCAGATCAAGGAGCAAAGGCTACAAAAATACCAAACGGAAATCCACAAACTACTGCCGGAATTTGACGAATGTCGACTTGATCAAATACCTCGAGCTCAAAGCGCCGAGGCAGACGGCCTCGCCAAATTAGCAACAGAAACAAAAAGCATAGACGGAAAGGGGAGAGTCGTTACACTACTCCACTCATCGTTAGATCAACTCGAGGTACGCTATGTAAACTTAACCTGGGACTGGCGCAACCGTTTATAACCCACTTGCAGGAAGGAACGCTCCCACAAGACAAAAAAGAAGCCAGAAAACTCTGAATGCAGGCAGCTAGGTACAACATCATCGACAACGACTTGTACAAAAGGACATTCGGCGGTCCCTTAGCAAAAGTCCTAAGGACAAACAAAACTAGACGAGTACTAGAAGAAGTACACGAAAGCCATTGTGCCGCCCATACCGGAAATCGAGCGATCGTAAGATGCCTCATACAGGTTGACTATTATTGGCCCACCATGAAAAAAGAAGTCGCCGACTTCGTCAAAAAATGCGAACAATGTTAGAAGTACGCCCCCATGATACACCAAGCAGGTGAGAGCCTCTATTCAGTCACGTCAATCTGGCCATTCATAAAATGGGGAATGGACATCGTAGGACCATTCTCAGCAGGGCGAGGTAATGTACGTTTCCTTTTAGTTTTAACTGACTATTTTTCCAAACGAGTAGAAGCAAGTGCTTTTGCCCAAATACGCGAGCAAGAGGTCATCACATTCATATGGAGAAATATCATATGCCGTTTCGGTATCCCTAAGGAAATCAGTTGTGATAACGGACCACAGTTCACCGGGAAAAAGATCGCTGAATTTTTTGAAAACTGGCACATCAAGCGAATACTCTCCACGCCATATCATCCCGCAGGGAATGGCAAGCTGAATCCTCCAACAAGACAATATTAAACATCAAGAAAAAGAAACTTGAAAGTGCCAAGTGACTGTGGCCAGAACTGCTACCAGAAGTGTTATGGGCATACTGCACTACGCCGAAGACAAGCACATGAGAAACTCCATACTCATTGGTCTACGGCACAGATGCGGTCATACCGGTCGAGGTCGGGGAACCAAGCCTAATATACTCCAATGAAAGCGGACCAAGCAACAATGAGAACAGGAAGCAAGACCTCGACGAGATATAAGAACAAAGAGATATGGCATACATAAGAATGATCGCCCAAAAACAGCAAGCAGAACGGTACTACAACAAAATGGCCAAAGTCAGACCACTCAAAGTCGGGGACTATGTGTTCAAGGCTAAAACATAGGCAAACAAAGACCTAAAAGAGGGCAATCTAGGAACAAAATAGGATGGACCGTACAAAATCACTTCAGCATTTAATAAGGGGTCATTTCAACTTGAGACAATGGAAGGAAATTTGTTTCCAAACAATTGGAACATCGCTCACCTCAAATACTTCAACTTCTGAAAACAGACGCCCTTTAAGTTGTACTCTTTTTCCCTCACTCGGGTTTTATCCCCAGATGGGTTTTACCGAGGAGGTTTTTAATGAGGCGATGAAGGGGGCGACTCAAAATTCAAGTTTGTTATTCATCGCTCCGCCTATCGACTACTCCAGCCAGACCGATGAAGGGACTAAGTGGACAGAGAACTTCTCAAATGTATATATTTACCAAAGTATGTAATATTCTCCAATGAAATGAATAAACAAAGCAACATGAAGCATTCTTCGCACAACTCCAAATCGTTCCACACCCTACTTTTTACACTTACATTCGACATCGCTCGAATCATTTACATTCGTCCTCGGTCAAATCATTTACATTCAACCTCGCTCGAATCAATTACATTCGACCTCGCTCGAATCATTTACATTCGACCTCGCTTGAATTATTTACATTCGACCTCGCTCGAATCAGTTACATTCGACCTTGCTCGAATCATTTACATTCGACCTCGCTCGAATTACCAACATTCGACCTTGCTCGAATCACTTACATCCGATATCGCTCGAATTATTTACATTCAACCCTGCCCGAACTATCCTACACCTCGCCAAAGACTGACCCCAAGTCAGTCTATGATCAACCTCCTAAGAACAACATCACAACAAAACAAGACAAGTAACAAGAAAGAAAAACATACATTAAAAGGTAACCATTCCATTATAAATTGATCGGGTTACATGACTCGTTTTCTTTTACAATGGGCTCGAGTGCGCCCTCACAAAAACTACAAAACAACCTAAAATCAAGTGCAAGGCCTTATGTCGTGTCATCCCCTTAAGCATATTTTTCATCATACCAAGGATCGGAGGCAAGCCCATACGCGGAATCATCATCATCTTCCCCACTAGGCGAATTAGGTGCATAGCCACAAACTTCATGGGCTGCTCGCGCCTTAACATAAACATCAACGAGCTCCTCCTCGGAAACCTTCCCGGAAGCCTTCAAAGACTTGTACACATCTAGCTGAGCCTCGACATGAACCCACATCTCATATAACTCCCACGACACACTCGTATCAGCTGAAGCTTGAAAAGTATATGGTCGGGCCAATTGTTCCTTCTCAGCCCTCAGGAGCACGATCTGCTTGTTTAACCCCGCCAGATCCGCCTCTAAACTCCTAACGTGTCCTCCAACCTCGCCACCTTAAGCTCTGAAGTCTCCACTTCACTAGCCTGCTCGGACCTGCACACGCAAGGTGCCTGCCAGAGCTGCTGCCTCCGCTATTGAGGTCGTCCTGATCCTTTCCGCCAGTTCCAACTCCCCGACTTTGGCATTCAAATTAGCCCTTAGATCGGTAGTCCTTGCCTCGCTCTACTCGAGCTCAACCTTATAAGACTCTACCCGCACCTGGAGATATGAGTTCTCGGCCACTATCCCCTTGCCCATTCAATCTCGTCCTCCCTAGACTTCAACGCTTCCTCCAACTCACTGCACCGACTAATAGCCTTCAAAATCTCGTCATCCTTCTCTTTTAGCTCTTCACCCTTCCTCCCAAATTCATCATGCAACTCTTGGAACTAACCGTCTTCACCAACGCTCCTGAACACCTTCCGGTACTTAGAGCGGTACTCCCTGTACTTGGACTCCATTCTCCTATAATGAGAAAACCTCTCCTCTTCCCACCGGTCACGCTCAATATCGAGTATGAGAGTCTATCAAGCAAAAATAAACAAGGTTAGCCAAGGTAAGAGCGATACTAGAGAGACATGCAAAATCTTAGAAGAAAATACTCACCCGTAGGGCCATTCTCGATATGACAAGGGAGAGGTTGGCATCTTTCAACGTCTGCAACTAATAGTTCCTAAGAGTCCACCGAACAGTAGAGTTACCAAGTCCTCTACTAGTTCCCACAGATATATATACTAGAAAGACAAGTAGAGTGACAGAGGATTTTTTCGTGGAAAAATCCCACTCAAGGGGACAAAAACCACGACCTACACTTGTAGGATTTCAACTTCACTAACTTGTAATCTAAACTATTACAATCCACTTTGCAAGCCAACCTTATAAAGACTTCAACACACTAACTTGTAAACACTATTACAAGCCAAATTTTCACTCCCTAGTTACAAAGACTTTGACTAATGACTAACCCTAGTCATAGCACAAACATGGATGGTTGAGATGAAAAGATTCCTAACAAGTTGCTTCTCCAAAAGCGAGTAGGATACAATAGAAACACAATGCAAGATTACAACTCAACTAAGGACACAAACAACACAAGGTGAAACCGGTCCGTCTTAGTGGAGTTGTCTTCTTGCTCTTAAGACACTTGAGTCTTCAATGCTTGAGACCAATTGAATGCTTGAGAGATTGTTCTTAGTAAATGCTCAAGTGAATATTATTCTTCTTTCCTCAAGATATTAAAAGCCCCTAACATAATCCAAGAAGGATGTCCTATATCTTGAGAGTACATGACTCAACCAATGGGAAGTGGCTGATGCACTGTTACTGCACTGTAGCGTGCACAGTAACCAACAATCACTTTTCTATCACAACTTTTTACAGTTGTTGAGTTGACCTGTACTTTTATCTGTGAGTCTGGTAAGGGATCAGGTCCTTCATCTGGTCCCTCCTTATTCAGCAGTGCATAGTCCAGAATTCCTGGAGTTGAAGATTATAGGTTATGCTGTTTATATATCAGGTCCCCAATCTGGTCCTTCATATAAAAGTTTGTTAGATCATCAAAACAGAATGCAATTCATCAATTCCCCCCTTTTTGATGATGACAAACTTTTATAATTGGGAAGTGGATGTAGCAGTACTTTATATGTAACACATGATCTACCAGGTTCCTAGCAAGTTCCCCCTATCAATGTGCTTCCCTATTAATCAATGTACAAAAAGATCAGATTTCCTAGATTATCCCAATTATTCCCCCTTAACCTTAACTATTCCCCCTTTTGGCATTATAAAAAGGCATAACTAGGCAGAAAAGCATAAGGAAGTCTGTTAAAGTTAACTCATGCCCCTTGTGTGCACACAACATGATAAAAGACAAAACAAAAATCAGACAAGCATCAAGTAGAACATTAAAAGACTGATTTCATTAAATAAAAAGAGCTGAAGAGCAGTACAGAAATCTTTGCTTAAAAGAAAGAGACTTCATTTGGATTTTCCATAGCAGAAGCAACCGGATGTTATCCAACCCAAAAAAAACAAAAAAAAAACAACATAAAAACTAACTGCCACTGCCGATAAAAGGACAGGGGAAGAGAGGGATCCTAAGGAGCACTAGAGGAGGAATGCTTAGAGGAGGAGGCAGTGAGAGTGCGAAGGACTAGGTCCATGCGAGCATTCGCAGAGGACTGTTCCTGGATCAACCTTTCCTTCAAATTTTCAACTTGTTGTTTCAACTCGGCATTCTCCTTGGTCAGGCGGACCACCTGTTCATGAGATGAGCCACAAGAACCGGGTCCCTTATCAGATCGGCCTGACACCTCCATAATGGCAATTTGAGCCTTCAACCTCTTGATAGTGTCCTGGGAAGCATTCAGAGCATTAATCATTTGAGAGATTGTGGAGTTGCTGCCCCCAACTTTCTCAAGGCACTCACACTCTTCAATAGTGGTCTTGGAGAAGCTTTGTTTACGAGTTCCAACACGAGGATTGCTGAGGGGTACCTTGTAGTGCTCAAAGATCCTTGTAAGCAAAAAAACCATAGGGGAGACCGTGATTACCATCTTTGACGGAGACAACCTTGTCCATGTGAGAGATCATAATAGCGGGTAGGTTGACAGGCTTGAAGTTGTCAAGAGCCTCCATCAGAATCAGGTCATCCCTCGAGGCCACATAACGTCTTTCTGCTCTAGGGAGAAGAACTTTGTTCACCAACTCAAAGAGAGGTTGGTAGACAGGCAGCATGCCCTTCTTGTGTACCCGGTCACCCTGCTGAACAGACCCCGGCTTAACAATGACCTTCCGAAATGCATTGCTACAGGAATCCTTGTCTGGGTCCACTGAGTCCAGACCTTCTGAAGGAACACCTAGAACTACCCCCAATGCAGCATCATCAAACACAATGTCCACATTTCCTACTACCACACACACGTGACCATCTTCAGGAAGGAAGAGAGTTGCATAAATCTCCTTGACCGCATCTTCATATACTTTAGGCCCAATGATATTCAACAAATGTTCCCATTTTTGGAACTCAATCATGGCCATGAGCTGACTCATGCCAGGCATGTCAAGAATTTCGGGGTCAATAGTACGCCCCCACAACACACTTTGCCTTTGGACATTGGCTTTCCACTGTGCAGCCTTAGCAAAACCAGGTTCCCCTTCTCGTTCTTCTTCCCGCTTGCGTTTTCCAGCCACTTTTGCAGACTTTCCCTTGGAGCTGGCAGACACAAATTTTTGCCCAGTGACCTCTCTAACAATTTTCGTTTGGGCTTTCTCATCTATCTTCAAGATTGGTTGCTTGACACTTTTATGAGATACTGCTTTCTTTGTTTCCACTAAGGAGCTAGGTTCCTCAATAGTGTCTTCCTCGACTTCCACCACAGGAATATCCTTATCAACTACAACCTGACCATCTTTGACCAGCCACCTCCGCTTCTACTTGTTGCACTTTTTGCTCTTTTCAAGAGAAAGATCTACAACCGCTTTCTTCTGAAGTCTAGTAAAAGGACGCTTCTCAGACTGAGCTGAAACACTGACCCCATGACGAAGCTTGAATCTGGCACGGAGTACCATGTCATACTCATCATCATCGTTCACAGATTTATGGGGTGGAGGGATGGACTCAAGAGGAGGGGTGTAGAAGATTTGTTCATTAGGAGACGGAGAGGGTGACGAACCAGGTCCTTCATTAGGTTCTGAGGGCGAAGCCTCATGGCGAGGAGACTCAAAGAGGACCATGGTTCCTTCATCCTCTAGAATGGACGATGATGTTACCTGAGTTTTAGGGAGAGAGAAAGTACCGTCAGAGGGAGGTTTTTCAGAGGAGATGGCGATGATGTTCTCAGCTACTTCTTTTCAGGAGACTCCATGGGAGTCAAAGGATTCAGGAAAGCAGAGTTGATGTATTGGTTGGGATCATCCTCTAAAGCTTCAGAGATAGGAGAGGCTTCAGTGGTAAGAGGCGCAGAGGGCGATACAGAGGGAGGAGGAGGTGAGGTGGTGATTTCAGGGGTTAGGGTTTTTGGTGAAGAGGCAGAAGGAGGAGAAGCAGATATGGTCACCTTTGAAGGTGAGGACCCCTGGTCCTCCACTGGGACGGTGTTGAGATCGGTGGTGGTGGAGGAAGGGTTGATTTCATTTGGTGAGGCCATTGTTGAAGGCTTAAAGCAGAGTGAAGATTATAGGAAGAAGAGAGTTGTGCTTTTGAGTACAGGAATGGGTTGTGCATAATATTGTTATAGATCGGTGACTTTATAGAGGAGAGGAGCGATGAAGGGGAGAGGAAACGGGTCCAACTGGCAGTTTTGGGAAGAGGTAAAACGTGTAAAGGGAGTTTAACGGGTGGAGTGATGGACGTGACAGATGTGTCTACTGAAAAGGTAGAGAGAGAGGACGAAAGTGGCAGCAATAAATAATGGAGTTATTTTTTTGAAAGAGGGAGAGAGAACACATAGCTACTAACCTGGCGTACAGGGACCGGGTCCCGTACTTGTTTTGTTTTGAAAAGAGAGTGCTCAGCCTTTTATGGTCTACGATGCCACTTCTTTAAAATCTGTAGTCATCATGCGTGTCTACCTGCAACAGTATTGATGTGAGTTAGACTTTAGTTGGAAAACACCTTAGCCATCTTAACGTGAATAAGACATTCATGCCAAAGGAGAACCAGGTTCCTAATTAGGTCTCAACATCCCTAGAGCCAGTCTATTTTTCTCAAAAAGTTCTCTGCCCAGTGCCTTTGTGAAGATGTCTGCAATTTGATCTTCAGTGCAACAAAACCTAGATGTGTCCTTTTTCAACATTGTTTCTGAGAAAGTGATGCCTCACATCAATGTGCTTGGTTCTCTTGTGTTGGACGGGATTATTTGCCATGTTGAGTGCACTGGTATTGTCACATAGGAGTGGAATGCTGTCAATGAAGACACCAAAATCCTCCAATTGTTGTTTGATCCACAACAGCTGAGCACAACAGGAGGCAGCTGGAACGTATTCAGCTTCTGATGTGGACAATGCCACCGAGTTTTGCTTCCTTGTGCCCCATGAGATTAAGCATGACACAAGAAAGTGAGCCATCCCTGAAGTTCTCTTCCTATCCACCAGATAACCTGCATAGTCAGCGTCAGCATCACCAACAAGATTAAAATTGTCACCTGAAGGATAGTATAGGACCAGGTCGTGTGTGCCTTTGAGATAACGCAGAATCCTTTTGGCAGCTTTCAGATGTGACTCCTTCGGATTGGATTGAAACCTTGCACACAACCCCACACTGAAATCTATATCTGGCCTACTTGCTATGAGATAAATGAGAGAGACAATGATTCCTCTGTACATAGTTTGATTCACAGGAGTACCAGAATAATCCATGTCAAGTTTGGAAACCATTGATATGGGTGTGTCAATCACCTTGGAGTCCTCTATGTCAAACTTTTTGAGTAATTCCTTGATGTATTTCTGTTGACGGATGCATGTACCTTTGATGGACTGTTTAACTTGAAGACCCAGAAAGAAGTTCAGGTCCCCCATCATGCTCATCTCAAATTCACTTCCCATGAACATTGCGAATTCCTTGCATAATGAATCTGCTGTAGCCCCGAAAATAATATCATCAACATACACCTGAACAATGAGAAGGTTCCTTCCTCGTTTCTTCAGAAAGAGGGTCTTGTCGATCTTCCCTCTTGTGAACCCATTGTCTAGTAGGAACTTTGACAACCTCTCATACCAAGCTCTGGGAGCTTGCTTCAATCCATACATGGCTTTATCTAGTTTAAACACATATTCTGGGTGAACATGATTTTCAAACCCAGGGGGTTTCTTGACATACACTTCTTCCTTGAGATAACCATTCAAGAATGCACTTTTCACATCCATTTGGAACAAGGTGAATTCCATATGAGATGCAAAGGCAATGAGAATTCGAATGGCTTCCATACGAGCAACTGGAGCAAAAGTTTCATCATAATCGATCCCTTCTTCTTGATTGTAGCCTTGAACTACCAGTCTAGCTTTGTTTCTAGTAGTTTTCCCATTCTCATCCAGCTTGTTCCTGAACACCCACCTGGTCCCTATGATGGTTCTGTCTGAAGGTCGAGGTACCAGATGCCATACCTTGTTTCTTTCAAACTGATGAAGCTCCTCTTGCATGGCAGTGATCCAATCAGCATCCTTTAGAGCTTCCTTGATATTTTTGGGTTCAATTTGGGATAGAAAGGCTGAGAAGGCTAGGGTATTTCTTGTTCTGGATCTGATTTGAATTCCGGAATCAAGAGGGGTGATTATGTTGTCAAGAGGATGAGAGCTCTTATGTTTCCAGTTAGAAGCTTGAAACTGATTGGAAAAGGAACTTGGTATATTGGTTGGGTTTCCTTGTGTCTCTTGTTCTGCTGCCTGAGGAGTACCTTCCACAACATCTCCAACCCTTTCTTCAACTTCTATAGGAGATATTGGGGAACCAGTTTCCTCCTGTGGTTCCGAGGTAGAAGTTGCATTGTCTTCAACTACTTCCTTGGACTGACTCATCATATCTGCCTTGCCATTTGATACGTCTGAAGTCTCTCCAGGAACCAGTAGTGGTTCATTATCTTGATCATCACCATTGTTGTCCTTGTTCGAGAAAGGAGTTTCATTGAAGAGCACATGGACACTCTCTTCCACACATTGAGTCCTCTTTTTGTACAACTTGTATGCCTTGCTTTGAGAGGAATACCCCAGAAAGATTCCTTCATCACTCTTGGCATCGAACTTTCCCAGCTGATCCTTCCCATTATTCAGAACATAGCATTTGCAACCGAAGGCCCTTAGGTGAGTTATTTTGGGCTTTCTTCCATTGAGCAATTCATACGGGGTCTTTTTCAGAAGGGACCTGATCATGCACCTGTTCACCAAGTAGCAAGCTGTATTAATTGTTTCAACCCAAAAGTTCTTTGCAATTCTGCTATCTATAAGCATTATTCGAGCCATATCTTCCAGAGTTCTATTCTTCCGTTCCACCACACCATTTTGCTGAGGAGTCCTTGGAGCTGAAAAGTTGTGTGTGATTCCATTCTCATTGCAAAATTCATCAAATTTTGCATTATTAAATTCGAGTCCATGGTCGGATCTAATGCAAGCTAACTTCAGGTCCATCTTCACTTGGATTTTCTTGACAAAGGCCACAAAGACCTCAAATGTCTCATCTGGTAATCTAAGAAATAGCGTCCAAGTGAATCTTGAGTAGTCATCCACAATCACAAAGATGTATTTCTTTCCACCCTTGCTTGAAATTCTCATTGGACCACATAGATCCATGTGCAAGAGTTCAAGTGGTCTGGATGTGCTAACATCTTTCTTTGGCTTAAAAGATGATTTCACATGTTTTCCCTTGGCGCACGCGTCACATACTTTGTGCTCCTTGAATTTTGAGTTGGGCAGACCACGAACCAGGTCCTTCTTTATCAGTTTATTCAGGAGAGAAAATCTTGCATGACCCAATCTTCTATGCCAAAGTTCTGCCTCATCATCGCCTGCCTTTAAGCAGCTCACTTCACCTACTTCCAGTGATTTGAAATCAGCAACATAAATGTTCTTGTATCTCTTAGCTATCAACACCACTTCTCCGGTTACTAGAGTAGTAACTGTGCATACTTTGGACAAAAACTCCACCTTATTTTCTTTATCACAGATTTGTGAGACACTCAGTAGACTGTATTTCAATCCATCCACATATTAAACATTTTCTATTGAGTGTTCCAGAGATCTTCCAACTTTTCCAACACCAAGGATGTATCCCTTCTTTCCATTTCCAAAGGATACATCCCCTCCCTTCAAGGGCTTCAATGAGAGAAAATCCATTGTATTTCCAGTCATATGCTTTGAGCATCCACTTTCCATAATCCACTGTAGTTCATTTTCCCTCACTGAGCCCTGCACACATAAATCAATGGTTAGATTTAGGAACCCAAACAAGTTTGGGTCCCTTGTAGTTGGGAAAAGGATGAATAAGAAATCTCGTGGTCCATGCTGGCAGAAATTGGTGTTTCTTACTGGGACCTGGTCCCTGAGTAGGTTTTCTCCTGCCTGCAAACACTTCGTTTTTCTGGACTGATTGATCCATGGCTGGACAACTTTCCTTGAAGTGTCCATTGTTCCCACAATGGGTACAAAGCCAATTGTCTGGGACTGTGACATATTTGTTGTATGGATTGTAGGGAGTTTTCTCGTTTTGAAATCTAATTCCCTGCCTATTTCCACAATTATTAAAATACATGGCAGTGATGGCATCTGAGGACCATGTCAAATTTAGTGACTTCTTGAGATCAGATTTTACTTTACTTATTTCAGCTTGCAACTCTCTATTTTTCTCAACCTCACCGCACAGACTAGTTTTGGTCTCATTCAAATCTTTCTCAAGCTTGACATATTTTTCACTGGCTATTTCCATTCCTTTTTCCACACTAAATGGACCAGGTTCTAGTCTGTGTTCCTGAATGATTTCTTCTAGTTCTGTGATTTTAATTAGTAGCTTATTTCTTTCCTGCTCAACAGCATTAAATCTCTCATTCAGCCTAATATTTTCCTTACTTAAATTTTCAGCTTTTTCTTTCAAATCTACCATCACTTCAGTCATATCGTCTCCCTCAGTTTCAGTTTTTCTTATTTTTTCTTCTATCTCCTCCTTTTCCTTTTCAATATTACTTATGGTGTCCTTAAGGTCCCCCACTACTAACATCAGTCCATCTCTAGTTTGTTCCACTTCTCCTAGTTCTGTGGTCAATAGGTCCTTATCTTCGACTAAGGTATAGTAAGTGTCAATGAGAACATTTGATAAAGACAGTAATTTTTTAGGAGAGTAGGATTTCAGATTTCTCTGAACATCTCTAAAGTTTACCTCTTCTGAGTCATCTTGTTCTTCTCCCTCAGATTGAGCCATGAGAGCAAACAATGAGTCATACTCCTTTGCCTTGTTTTCAACTGCCATCATGGAGTTGTTTTCTGCTTCAGGTTCCTCTTCTGATTCACTGGATGAATCTCCCCAAGCAGCAAGAGCTTGCGTTACAACATTGTCAGCTGCACTCTTCCTGCTGAATCTCCTCTCAGGGACTTGGTTCCTCTTTTGAGCTTTGTCAGTGTTGAATTTGTAGTTATCCTGTTTCAGTAGCGAGCAGTCTTTTATGAAGTGTCCAGGCTTACCACACTTATAACATAGGTCATGGTTCCTAGGCTTGCTTGAGCTGCCTCTTCTTGGTATTCCACCGTTCCTTCGAACCATCTTCTGGAATCTCTTAGTGAGATAGGCCATGTCATGATCTTCTTCACTTGACTCATGTTTTTCAGCTTGAAGAACCAGGTTCTTCTCCTTCTTGGGCTCTCTTCTTTCACTGTCCTTTTTTCTCTTTATCTCGTAAGTTTTCAGGTTCCCTATCAACTCATCCATTGTTAGAACTTGCAAGTCCTTTGCCTCAGTGATGGCATTTACCTTGCTTTCCCAGGAACTAGGTAGAACACTTAGGATCTTTCGCACTAGCTTGTTCCTAGGAATGATTTCTCCTGGAGAGTGAAGCTCGTTGATAATGGAAGTAAATCTGGTATGCATGTCTTGTATATTTTCATATTCCTTCATCTTCAACAACTCATACTCAGTAGTGAGCATATCGATCTTTGACTGCTTCACTTGTGTTGTTCCTTCGTGGGCTGTCTGCAAGGCCTCCAAGATCTCTTTAGCAGAATGACACGCAGAAATCCTATTATATTCATCGTGTCCTATTCCACACACTAGAATTTTCTTTGCACGAAAATTCTTTTCCACAGCTTTTCTGTCGGCTTCATCATAATCTAATCTTGTTTTTGGCACCAGCAGACCAACCTCTCCAACCTTGTGCATAGGAACATGAGGTCCATCACAAATGATGTCCCATAACTCAGAATGCTCATCCATGATGAAGTCATGCATGCGAGTCTTCCACCACCCATAATATTGACCATTGAACCTCGGAGGTCGATATGTTGATTGTCCTTCTTCGAAGTTTGGTGGAGCAGCCATTACAAATCCTTTCTAGGTGTTAACCATTTAGAAAAATCCTGCTCTGATACCAATTGATAGTTCCTAAGAGTCAACCGAATAGTACAGTTACCAGGTCATCTACTAGTTCCCACAGATATATATATACTACAAAGACAAGTAGAGTGACCGAGGATTTTACGTGGAAAAATCCCACTCAAGGGGACAAAAACCAGGACCTACACTTGTAGGATTTCAACTTCACTAACTTGTAATCTAAACTATTACAAGCCACTTTGCAAGCCAACCTTACAAAGACATCAACACACTAACTTGTATTCACTATTACAAGCCACTTTGTCACTCCCTAGTTACAAAGACTTTGACTAATGACTAACCCTAGTCATAGCACAAACATGGATGGTTGAGATGAAAAGATTCCTAACAAGTTGCTTCTACAAAAGCGAGTAGGATACAATAGAAACACAATGCAAGATTACAACTCAACTAAGGACACAAACAACACAAGGTGAAACCGGTCCGTCTTAGTGGAGTTGTCTTCTTGCTCTTAAGACACTTGAGTCTTCAATGCTTGAGACCAATTGAATGCTTGAGAGATTGTTCTTAGTAAATTCTCAAGTGAATGTTATTCTTCTTTCCTCAAGATATTAAAAGCCCTAACACAATCCAAGAAGGATGTCCCATATCTTGAGAGTACATGCCTCAACCAATGGGAAGTGGCTGCTGCACTGTTACTGCACTGTAACGTGCACAGTAACCACAAATCACTTTTCAGTCACAGCTTTTTACAGCTGTCGAGTTGACCTGTACTTTTATTTGTGAGTCTGGTAAGGGATCAGGTCCTTCATCTGGTCCCTCCTTATTCAGCAGTGCATAGTCCAGAATTCTTGGAGTTGAAGATGATAGGTTATGCTATTTATATATCAGGTCCTCAATCTGGTCCTTCATATAAAAGTTTGTTAGATCATCAAAACAGAATGCAACTCATCAGCAGCGTTCTGTTCTCTACCTCAACGGTGCCACACGCTCGATGTCGACCAAAAGGTTGAAGTCTACGGGAATGACTATGTGGAGATTGGGACCCTCCATCCTTATCTCCACATGAGTCTCCTCTCCGTAAAGGCCCGTATGTCCTTGGGTTCGATGTCGGATCCATAATCGACGTCCCCTACGCAGGCATTACCATATTTTCTCACCGTCGATGAAGGGCTGCCCTCCATAACCCGCACAAACTCTTCGCCATTTCCTGTCTTCTCGACCCTAGAAGGTCTCTCCTCCAAAACAGATTCTGACATAGCAGCCGTCTCTACGGCCGAAAATGACTTTGGCCCCACCTCGAGAGTCTTGGCTTTTTCCATCTCTTCTGCAGCCACGACCTTCCCTGTTTCCACCCTCTGCCTCTTCCTCGGAGACAGTTCTTCTCCATAAGATGGATCGTCGGTAAGAAGGAGAACCTATTGAGGTAGGGCCTCGTCGGGGGTAACGATGTCCGAAGATGCAGGCTCCCCTGACTGTAGAGTCTGAGTGTGACCTCGCACATACTCGACTAAAGCGAACTCCATCGCAGTCGAGGCCACCTTCTAGCAAAAAGAAAGAGCAGGTGCCTTCGCCTTCTTAAATACCCGCTGACCTGGCACCAATGCGAAGTTAAGATGGAAAACAGTAAGGAATGTAACCGAACAAGAGAAAAAGAATACTTACGAGACGGGATCTTAGGTCCGTGGCGTTTCTGAAAAGAAGCCCAATCAGGAATCCCCACAACATGGGGAAACACACGAGCCACCCAACCCTCCATGTCCTAGACGAGGGAAGGAGAGCGCTTCATAGCTGAAAATAAGGCGGTGAACATATCAGAGGCCGAAAAGAGAAGAAAATAACAGAGAATGAATGGCTGAGAGTACGAGGAGGTACTTACGACTATAATTCCACCTCTCAGGAAAACCAGCTGGGTCTGCTACCAATTGCTCAGTTACGATGAAGAAGTACTTGCGCCAGAACACCCGACTCGCCTTATCGTCCATTCCGGCCACTAGTCCCTTCGTCTCGCAATTCTGCAAATGTATCAGAGTACCTATGAAGAAGGTAGGTGAGAACAAGTCCAATAAGTGGCGAAGGTCGACCTCGCAACCGGCCAGTTCCGCGTACTTGGCCAGTATCAGGAAGACCTTGTAAAGGTAAGGAGAAAGCTGCACAGGGCAAACTTCATAAAAGCGGCAAAATTCTTCAGCTAACCTATGAAGAGGGAGGGTGTAGCTGATCGTGAATGGGTAGGCGTAGAAGGCGCAGAACCCGGGCTGGTGAACCCGAACAATATTACCCTCTGCAGGGACAATCTCGACGTGAGGAGGGATGCAATATTTAGCCCTCATATCAGCTAATTTGGCCTCCCCCGATTCAGAAATCTCAGGCTCAGGAGCAGGAGCGGGTCCTTTAGGAAAATCGTTCCTAATCGTAGGGTTTTTAGGCACCTCCTCCTCAACGGTAGGAAGACTATCATCTCATTTGATCAAAACCTCCTCGTCAGTAGGGAGAATGGCCACTGACAAAGAGGAAGCGTCGGAAACATCATCGTGACTAAGAGGAGGAGTCGACACGACGTCAATATAATATATGAGCAACAAGACGAGAGGATGGGGTTAGCGATTAAGAGAGGAACTGGAAATTGGAAGTAAGAAGATCACAAATAATAGAGAAGAAACACACAACCATAATGGATGTCTAAGAAGAGAGAAACGGTAAAAAATTTGAAATGAGAAACTCCTTTCCTATTTATAGGGCTGAGTGGCATCAAAATCGAGGTCAAAAGCCATCAATGGCACCAGAATCGAAGCACCAATAGTGCAGGCCCTGCATCGGGAAGATGCATAATGATGATGTGCGTGACAGTGATTGCATCTGACATCACCTACGCCAATCGCAGCCATGCCGGAAATTAATAACCTTGTTTTGATCAATCCAACCGTATCAACCAAATTTCTTTCATAACGGGCATGAAGTAATACGCCCATCAAGGACGAGGAGGCCACAACCTTAATAAGCGGAGGGACTAACTATATTGGTCGAAATTTGGACCAAGCTTAATGGCTTCGTTGGTCGTGGTCGAATTCTTAGTTGGCCAATATTTGGAGACGAAGAACCTTTCTCGAAAGAGGTCGACGTTGGGTTGAATAGAAGAATGGTCAATAACGGTTGGATAATTTTAGGTTAGGAAGAGAGAGAATATTCCATTCCCTTGTACTTTTTAGGGTATCAAAAGAATGTTTATGATGTTTTAGACTTCAATACTACACAATAATATAAGTTAATTGTGTAGTACCCAATTTTCGAGTGCTGTCTAATAAGAACAACCTGGTTCTTCTTTGTGTACTACTTTCTACTGTTGCGGAATAATTAAAGCAGTAAAGTAAAGACACAGAGATTTTACGTGGAAAACACCTGGCTCAAAAGGTGAAAAAACCACGACCTACTCCTCAGTAGGATTTGCTCAAACTCTTCACTAAAACTCTGAGCCAAAACAGACTTACAAAATAAACTCTTTTGTAATCCCAGGACTAACTCTAATCCTCTTTGTATCAACTAGCCTCTAGCTAAGTTCTACAGATTTCAAGCTAACTCTAACTTGAACAATGTGTACCTATTACAATTACTTCTATGAAAGCTGAAAAGATACAAAGTTAAAACTCCTACTACAATTAACTAGACTCAATACACAAACGCTGGAACTGTTTCTTCTAGTTGAACTGTAGCCTTTGTATCACACAACAATTCTGCTTGCAAAATAACTCTGGACTTTTTCTTCAGATCTTGATTTTGTCACGACCCAATTTCGGAGTCGTGATGGCGCCTGTCGTGGAACCAGGCCAGCCACCTAACTATAACAATTCTAGGTTCGCTTATTGGAGAAAATGCTCCTTTTTAATAAATTCGAGGTCAATAATAATAGTAAATCAGAAATTGGAAACAATTTGTGGAAAACAAAACTCAAATCCTACAATCCCGGATCCGGTGTCACGCAGTCATGAGCTACTAATTCATAAATAAGCCCCAAAAGAAATGACCAACATAGTCTGAAAGTAAATACGACAGGTAGAAAGGAAAGAGATGACGAGATCACGGTCGCCAGCTGCTACCTCGTCAACTCCGATGAAATTGCTGTGACTCACTCACCAGAGCTAAATCTCAATGTACCTGGATCTGCACACAAGGTGCAGGGTATAACGTGAGTACACCAACTCAATAAGTAACGAAAATAACCTATGGGCTGAGAGTTAGTGACGGACCAAACCTCCGTAATCATGCACAACAATAAATAACTTGAACACGACAATAAAATATTAGAAGTAAACATGATGCACCAACTTTAACTGTAACCTCGCATAAGTTCATATAGAATAAAAATGACATGAACATGGCATGTAAACTCCCATCAGATAGTCCCATCGGTATTGGAATTGGCCATTAAGCCCAAGGAAAGTCCATCACGGAATATACATAACACAGTGACGTAGTCACTCAGTACCGGAGAAGAAGAAGGCCAGTCCAGCCCCCCGGAGAAGATCCATCTCCGGAACTTAACACTCGAACAAGATCCGTATCCAGGGAAGATCCATCCCTCCATATACTATATAGCTTCGGACAAGATCCATGCCCAGAGAAGATCCATCCCTCAATATTTGTGCGCTCACTGAGGGTAAAGACTCCGGAGGGGCTCCTATAAGCCCAAGCGCTATATCAAGCCAATGAAGGCATGATTCAAGAATCGCTGCGGTGTGCAGTCCGATCTCATAACTGTCTCACAATCCGGCCCTAGGCCTTGTTCAGTCAATACTTTTCAATCTCACTCACAATGCTCTCAATGCATGAAAATCAGCCCAAACAAGAATAAGATAGAAATAACTAACAATTATCGAGACTGAGCATGAAAACATGTACCATGACAGTACTGAACATATGCAAGTAATAATCATAGTTAGAGACAGAAATAACTGACCATTCCTGTCACGACCCCAAATCCTAAAAGGCCGTGATGGCGCCTATCGTGGAACTAGGCTAGCCAACTATCACTTTACTACGCATTTGTTCAATTATCATAGTTCACAATTTAAAAATAAACATGCAACCATATCATCAATAACATAAATAAGTCTTAGCGTTCCCTTATTAGCCTAAACAAATCTCCCAAGAACTGGAGTCAATAGTCATGAGCATCTAAGGATAGATAAATCCAACTTTACTAACTATAATATAAGTCTCTGAATCAAGATCTAAGAACATAATAAGGAAAGGAAGTGGAGAAGCTGTGGACGCTGGACAACTACCTCGAAATCCCGTGAAATCCGCTAACGAACAAGCAAGAACTGCTACTACTCCAGACTCTTACCTGAATCTATGCACAGAGGCACAGGGAGTCTTAATGAGTACACCAACTCAGTAGTAATGAAAAGAAATCACAGTCTGAGAAATATAAAGCACACAAACAGATACACCATTTCACAACAACTAGTAAAAACATCAAGTCACCAGGTAGTATTAAGCAAATTCATAAGTTCAAAAACCAGTTCCAAACTCCTTTGAAAACAAGTAAATATCAGTATATCTCAGTGAAATTCTCAGTAAAAACCAGTTTGAAAACGAAGTAAATCATAGTTCGAAAACTTAGTAAAATCAGCATAAATCCGCCCCTCGGGCCAAAATCATTTCTTGTAACAGTTTCCCTCAAGCATTCTCTCAATCACTCAGTATCAATCATCACTCAGTACCATCATCACTCAGTATCAGCCCCGCGGGCAATCATCACTCGATATCGGTACCAGCGCTCACTGGGGGTGTGTACAGACAACGGAGGGGCTCCTACGGCCCAAGCGCTATAACATTATAACGCTTGAAAGCCTTCTCACCTCTTTCATAAGGCCTGGAAGCCTCCTCACCTCTCCGGCGCTCACTGGAAATGGGCTCAAACTCCGAAGGGGCTCCTACAGCCCAAGCGCAATAATAACATAAGGCCTGGAAGCCTCCTCACATCACTCATAAGGCCTGGAAGCCTCCTCACATCTCTCATAAGGCCTGGAAGCCTCCTCACATCACTCATAAGGCCTAAAATCCTTCTCACATCACTCAGTCAGACACATTCAATTAGTCCTTAGGCCATAAACAAACCGGGTTCTCGACCCAAAACAGTGTTTCATTTTTTTCAATAAATAGCATCAAAATACTCTGAGTGTCAAAACCATTATTCAGGAAACGACTGAGTGTAATTCACAATATATCAAGTGAGAAAACACAGTAAAACAGTCCCCCAAGGGATAAACAAATCGGCACTAGGCCCCAAACACGGCTTACAACCCAAAATATATCAAAATATATAAATACTAATTAAGCATAAGCTTAAAAAATCGGTTTAGCAACTCAATGGTCGCCTAAATACGGAGATATTTCCAAAGTTTCAATCTTTCCAGTTCAAAACCCGTAAAAGGGTGCATAGTCCGGGGTTTCATACCCTCAGGACAGGATTTCAAGACATTACTTACCTCAAAACTAGCCCGGAATTATTCCGCAACACGCTTGCCTCTCGAATCAACCTCCGAAGGCTCCAAATCTACCAAGTTCAGATTTTTATCATCAACATATGCTTAAGGAATAAATTCTAATTGAAAAATATCGAATTTAACTCAAAAATCCGAAACCGGTCAAAACTCGACCCCCGGGCCGTCGTCCCGAAACTCAGAAAGTTTTACAGAAAAGTGTTTTTCATCTTCCCACGAGTCCGTACATATAAAGAACACCGAAATCGGAGTCCGTTTGACCCCTCAAATCGACCCTTAAAGGTCTCATAATCTCATGCCCCAAAATCCTATTTTTCTACTGTTTAATAATCAAATTGCTTACCTCTGTGATACTCACTGATTTTCTCCTTCAAAAATCGCCCAAAAAGCTTCTCCCCAGTCAAAAATTCGAAGAAAACTCGAACTTCTCATTATATATATACTGTTCACGCGTTTTACTGCTCCCAATGGATTCCTTGTGAAATTCTAATCAATTTAGGCTTTTGAATCACTCAATTTGACCTTATAATGAAGGAGATATATAGGTTTTAAGATTTGAAAATAGTGCAGGTTTTTAATACGCCGTCAGGGGCAATTTCGTTATTAACCTGAAAGATTTGGGCAACCTTGGTAAAATGGCCATAAAATCCTCATACGATGTCCAAATTCGACGATGTTTTTTGCTACGGGTCCATAATTACGATACGGATCTAATGCTTCTTTCAAAACAGTAGTCGGAGCTCATTTGTTCAATATGATATCATTTATGCTTGAAGAAACGACGCCGAAGCATAAGAAAAACGAGCACAACGCAACCCAAACCTATCCAAAACTCACCTGAGCTCCTTAGGACCCCAACCAACTATACCAACACATCACATATGATCATTCAAACTTAGTTTCACTCTCAAAACACCAAAACTAACATCAAAACACCAAATTTACATCGGATTCAAACCTAAGAACTTTGAAATTTTTTAAAATCCACCAAAGATGCCGAAACTATCGAAAACAACTCCGATTGACCTGAAATTTTGCAGACACGTCCAAAATGACATTACGAACCTGTTCCAACTGTCGGAATTTTATTCCGACCCCGATAGACTATTTTCCACTGCCGACCAAAAATCACCAAAAACTAACTTTCGCTACTTCAAGCCTAATTCTACACCGGACATCACAAAATTATTCTGAACACACTCCTAAGTCCCAAATCACCTAACAAAGCTATCCGAGCCATACAATCCGTATTTCAAGGTCGTTTACCAATAAGTCAACTCTCAGTTGACTTTCCCATTTTAAGGCTATTTTTAAAGACTAAGTGACAGAATTCTCATTTAACCATTCCGATTTCAAGCTTATCAATTCTAACACATCAATAATAGAATAATCGGTCTATGATAAGTCAATAACAACAATTATAATGCAGGTTTTACGTAACGACAGACCGGGTCGTTACATTCTCCCCCACTTAAACAAACGTTCGTCCTCGAACGTGCCTAGAGTTGTTCCAAACACCACCAAAATTGCCGTGTAACCAACCATGCACCTATTCGGAGATTATTCCACATCACCCTGACCTATATAGGTCCGATAGCACCACACAGATGAAAATTTGAAATCCAATCTTGACCCATAAACCTTAGAACTAAATT